>JAJPUD010005764.1:67586-139619 GCA_023553655.1 Myrmecobius fasciatus
ACACACACACACACACACACACACACACACACACACACACACACACAAAATAAAGCCCTTGGGGCGCTATCCAAAAAAGTCCTTCTGTGAATACCAAATCCCCGAGAGGTAAACATTATCTAAAGTTCCCTTGTCTCCCCAATATTCATATTTATATAGCCCCATGGTAGAGTTACATCCTGTCAGCCACTCCATTGTCTAGATGACTCCCATTTTGCTCATAGCACAGCAGAGATAGTCTTAGAGTATAAAACAATCACTGTGATGGTGAGTGTTGAGATCTTCCAATCCTATGTGAAAGACTGGGAAGCTTCATTTTTCCAGCCAAGAGCAGTACAGTTAGGTACATTTTTTTTGGTTTAGTTTTCAAGATTGACTGTAAACCCATAATCACAATGGTCATGGATATTGTGCCCCCATATCCATCAGGCATATCCCTTCCTCCAAGATTAAAGGGACATGGGTACACATCCAACAATTAATCCATTTAAAACTGTGGCTGACATTTTGGATCAAATTCATGTAAGCATTGGGTTCTTCTTTTCCTCTAACCCCAAGTACTCAAAACAGAACAGAAAGTATGGAAAACAAAGCATGGTAAATTACAGGTGAGAAATAAGGTCCTAGAAAAAAAATAACCAGTCAAGGACCACTGGGTTCTGTTGGGATTGCTTTGCAGCTTAACTCATTCACTGACCTCTTAAGGTCTGCTTCTTTGTTTGGATTAAAATCAATGTCTGCAGACTTCCCATGACATATCTAGGTCATCTATTTGGCAACCTTGATGATAATAAGACTGGTCAGCAGGATCTGGAAAGGTCCATTCCATGAGGACTGAAGATTAGATTTCTTCCTGAAGATGTAGATCCACATGTAGTCACCTAATTCAAATGGACACATTAACTCTTCCAAAGGCAGAGTTTGTGTCAAAGCTGCCTCTTTCCTGGCCTGTGAAAGAGAACTAGACAAGAAATTTACATATTTTCTCAGGCTTTCATCCCCTGTGGCCAAGCTCAGGTTTTGAAGGTCCAGTCCCCAAGTAGTATTAGGTAGAATTATATGGTATTAGGTGAGCAGAATTTCAAAAGGTGACAATCCTGCATACTCTGATTTCCAAGCTGGAACAACACAAAGGTTTCCTAGAATAGTTTTCCCAAAAGGGTCTTAATTTCCCTATCCAGCTGTTTGACTCTTCCTGATGTTTATGGGTGAGAAGGATGTACAGGTTCAGAGTTATTCTAATCCACTTGGAGAGCTGCCTGGTTATTCCTGCAGTGAAGCATGGCCTTTGGTCACAGTCAGTTGTATCTGGCAGGCCAAATTTTGGTCTATGGCGAGACCCCAACCTCTGAGTAAGGATTCCCAATACAATTCTTCTTTATTCATGTGCAAAAACTCCATGTTATAACTGAGCAGGACCAGAGTTGGCGGAGAGGCCACCATCTGCTTCACTCACCCAATTACTTTCTTCAAGGCTTCTGGAGAAATGAAGGGCTCAGGGGTTTATCTGTATAAGCTATTAGTTCTTTGGTGAGCTACCTGGTATCCCCCCTCTTCCCTTCATTGCAATCATCCCCAGTATCCAAAAAAGGGTAGAGTCACTTTGGTGTCCACGGCAGTTGCAAACATCAAGGCAACAGTGGGGATGGGGATCCGCATGGCAGCTGGTTTATCATGGTGCCCCCCTTTTAGCATGGAGGATATTACTTTCTATTGGAGGCCTCCTCCCCACTCACATTTCCTGCAATACCTTTTAAAGTGCACCTCTCTTTTTACAGTAAAAGCATGCTCTTCCTTCCCTCTTGCTTTCTAAACACCCTTTCTAGTGGGTCCTTAATCCCTTCCACTCTGTCTTCCTGCATCATCCCTTTCATGAGATCCCCCCAAATCTTCATTTTCTTGACCTCATCTGTCTTTTCTTTCTTAAGTTCCTTTTCCTTCCACTTTTCAAACACATATGATACAATTCTCAAGAGTTTACTAATAGTTTTCCCACTCCAGCCAGGGCACAATTTATGAAAGTAATTACAAATGTCTGTTGCTGATTGATTAACATAAGGTGAAGTAATTGCTTTTAGATCACACTCATTTTCTGGATCCAAATGAGCAAATTTCTGGATGGGAGAATACAAGCATTGGGAGAATATAAGCATTGGGATGCTTATCAAAATTTTGAATAATGGCATGGAATTTTTCCCAATTTGTTGGTTGTTATGCTGCCTACCCTAGGACATCAATGAGGGTCGTTTCTGCATCACTGAAACTTCCCCAGTCACCTTCATTATTATAATTCCAATCAGGAACCATTCTGGGCCAAGTCTTCTTATGTTCATCCTTGAATTTCACATCACAGCACAGGCACTTTGCCTTCCTATC
Source organism: Myrmecobius fasciatus (assembly GCA_023553655.1). NCBI lineage: Eukaryota > Metazoa > Chordata > Mammalia > Dasyuromorphia > Myrmecobiidae > Myrmecobius > Myrmecobius fasciatus. The sequence continues at coordinate 69,963 of JAJPUD010005764.1, forward strand.
CCTTGTGAGAAAGGCATCTAACAATTTCTCAATATCCACCCAAGTGCTGTTACAGATCCTTACAATGGTATTTATTTTCTTAATGATAGTGGCAAGGCAGAGTGAATTGCTGCCATAATACACTATCTCCTGGTGGAAAGAGGCCATGTATGCTCCTCTGACTCTTCCCTACAAAAGTCATTCTTAAGTTGGTTCTAAGAAATAGAGATTGTATAATGGTGATCTGATGGTTCAAACAAGCATCGTTCATAGTAATGAAGGGAAGTTTCAGTTTGAAAGTATTGTCTTACAGTACCAATAGTCCATTTGCCTCAACTCTAGACCTACAAGTCTGGTTTTTAGCATGAACAGTTGACCAGAATCAAAGCTCTCATATGGATCTGGCCAAATTTGTTTCCCATAATTATCTGAGTACCAAGTCTAGTGTTACCATTTGAGTTTGGGACATTTTCAGTTGAACTGGCAGTTTTTCCTTGTCCTAAGCTTTAACCACTTACCTAATGGGAAGTCAGTAGGAGACTTACTCTGTCCCAATCTCATAATGATGCTTGAATACTTAGACTATTCTGTGCCTTGGAAACCTAAAGTCGGGTCAATACCAATTACTCACCATTGACTTTCCCTTCATGCAGCTTCACTTCCATATCTTCTTGCACAATGAGAGAATTAAATTTTGGACTTGGAACTGGTTTCTCTTTATCCTTCCTGAGTTTGGGTAGTTTAATTTTCCAAACACTTAATAGATGAATGATCATCTAGAGTACTCCAGCCTGCAATCAGACAAAAATCCAAGTGCCAGCTAAGGAATGAAACAGTGGACTCAACCAGAGAGAGCCATGTGAAAAGATCTCTTCATTGTGGTCACCAAAAATTGAATAGGAAATCTTGATTTGGACCTCAACATGATCAATGAGGCAAACTCAGGGAAAAAAGCAAAAGCATTAGCACACCAAGTCAGCAAACAGCTGGAGTGTTTGACTGACAACAATTTTAAAGTAAACATAGCTTTTATAGATAAGAGTAAATTATTTCCATATAACAGCAAGAAAATGCTCAAATGAGGAGAGAGGGATCTTGTGGGGATTTTTATATCACCTCATCTTTTCTCCACATCTACGTCCAGACCGCCATTCTCCATAAGCATATACCCAAGGTCAAAAAAAGTTAAAACATGAGTCACTTAAGCCAGCTTTGCACAATGGCACTCTATTTTTTTCAAAGAGTTTTCATATAGAGAATCTCATCTGGATTGCAAGACAAGGACAATATTATAAACTACAGCCTGAAATATTAGTTACTATTAGAATGATCATGTTCTAGTTGTTCCAATGATGCTGTCACTGACATAACTGAGCATCTTATCCTCTCCAGGCCTTGGTTTCCTTATCACTAGTTGTGACATATATAATATGATTCAAGCCTCCCATAATGCTAGTAATAGAGCTTAGTGAAAATGATGTCTGAATATTAAATAAAAGAGAGTCTCCTTAAAATGCTAGTGTTATAGGACAAGGCTAACACCCCTGAATAAAGGCTTCTCCTGTTACAGTAAAGTTACACGAGGACATCCTTATGTCCAGTTGATTTGATAACCAAACATTAATAAAAATTAATTCAGTAACAAAACCAAAGCCAACAAAAAATGCCAATAACAACTTAAATTTATATAGCTTATATCTACATAAAAATCATTGCTTTTATTAGGTAAGAACATTTCTTGGATATATCAATCAAAGGTAGGTGTGAAGAAAGCTTGTGTACTTCATTGAATCAAGCAAATGTATTGGGTGAGAGCTGAAGAACATGCATAAAGTGAAGAACGTAGAGAACTATAAGGGTCTGGTAGTAGACAGAAAGGAATGAGAGCATCCATAGATAAGCTAGAAAGAACATGTAGTTAGAGGAGTAGGCAATGAACAAGGAAACAGACAATACGAATGAATTGTGACAGAAAAGGGAGATACTGAGGAGAGTCTTTGGCTTTAGAAGTCTCTCAGCACATAAGACTGGGGATGGAGCCACCAAATGTACCAATCTATTCAGAAAGTTCCAAGGAAAAGTCTTCTTTCCTTCTTCAGCTTTTTCAGTGTATAAGTAGGACACCACAGATTACACTACTCACTTAAAAGTAATTATCTGCATTAAACAATAACATATTTGATAGAATCAAAAATCGAAATCAAGTGTAAAAACAACTAGTACATCTCCACTAATCTATCAAAGCAATTGTTTGAAAGATTGGATTAGAACTTTAAGTAATTTACATAAAGAAACTATCTCAGAATTAAGGTAGCCATTCTGAGGGTATTACTTCAAAAGAAGAGAGCCAGAATGGTATTTGTGAAGGACTGAGCTGGGCAGAAAAGGGAGACATTGAAAAAAATAGTTGGATTTACAAACATGTTGGAGCAAGAGATCCAATCTTTTAAAAAATCTCTAGAAAATTCATTGTTGGCTTTTTCCCCAACTTCTCTTGTCGGTAGCAATCTACCCACCGATACTATAATATAATGTTCATTAGTCAAACATTTTCAGTAAATTGACTTTGCCTAAATTACAAAGAAGCTGGGGTTAAGTAGGGATCAATATAGACAAAAATCAAGCAAAAAGTCCATCCTCTGCTTAAATGTTGAAAATTTTCTTACTTGGGGATTTAGAGCAATTGTGGCTGAAAACATAACTTTTTGTCTAAAATAAACCCCTTGAGAAGAGAACTACTTGGACTTGAAATGCCATTACATTGCCCTAAGTTTGAAATGGGCTCATTGTAATAGTGTTACACCAATCTATCAACAGATACTGTAATGTAATCTGTTTCAATACCCAAACATTTCCAGAATTTTTTTTTGATTTAGCTACCAAGAAGCCAGGGGTTAACTAAAGATTGCTATAAATGTAAATTAAGGCACAGAACCAAACCACTGTCTAAATGTTGGGAATTTTCCCAACCAGGCACTTGGAGCAATATGGACCTATCTTTTCAGCTAGAACAAATTCCCTAAAGCATCCAACAAGGGAACCACGTGAAACTGAGGCAACATCAGATTGCCCTCAGTCTGAGTTTCCCCAGAGTTTATTCTTTTAAGAGGGCATCACACAGAAATAATGTATTGTGACCACTTATGGCCATCCATTAATGTACAGTGATAAATTTTTCTGTCATACAGTTGCCCTAGTTAAAGAAACAGATTCTGCTATTTACTGTTTCTGGATCACTGAAGAGCAGGTATGCTGAAGAGACAATGAGATAGGGGTTTTGGGGGGCATAAAGGAAATGAATGAAAGACTTTGAGTTTGCAGCTCTGAAGACTGATTCTATCACCCTGTATACATTCTCTCACTATTTTATTCTCATACTCTGTAAAAAAAAGTCTTTACAGCTTTTATCAACTGGATAAAAACAAATGAAACTGAAAAACTGACATGAAATAAATTTCTTGTTAATGAATTTACCTTCCCTGCAGACTTCAGAGCGAGAAAAAATTGGTTCTTTCATCTTCCTAGCCCAAGAAGGCAGATGAAAAATCTTTTAAGAAAGAAGCCTCTCTCTTGGTAGACAGGTGGAGGACAGTGGGTATAGAATATAGCGTACACTATTGGACTTATTTTGTTGGTCAGTTTTGCCTTATTCTTTTTCTTTGTGACATAGGTTAATGTTCAATTATTGGATGGGGTATTATAGGAAGTAATTTTGATATAAAAATTAAGTGGCATCAACAAAAATGGGGAAGTTTTTAAAAATTCCTACAAGATAATTTTAAAAGGCATTAACTATAGTCAAGGTAGTTACAGATTTAGTTCTATCCATCTGATTTTCATGAAATCCAAAAAAGATTACTACAAAACTGGTTTTTTACTCAAAATTTACTAACAAAATTTATAACATTAATTGTTGCTCTTCAAAATAATGACTTTGTAAAATGTATTTTATTCTTTATTAATCAATATTTTAATAACAAAGGGGAAAGCCTAACCTACAGATAAGAAGCACTTGACAATAGCAATGGTCAAGAACATTCACTGATCAAGATCCAATCACCAACTAAGATTAAAAATTAGACTGATCAAAAGAGTGGAAGTAAAGCAATGAGAGTTGCAGAAAGAAAACAGTTAACAAGGGCTAGAAAGAAATAGTTTTTCACAGGTACAATTTCACAAGCCTTATAGGTGTCAAAATTACATGGTAACATGTGCAACTGGTTTTGTTACATTCTGAAAAACAATAGTACTCTACCTGCTATGCTATAAGAGTGCACTCCTTAAAATGAATAACGAAGAGTCCTAAAATGACTACCTCTTATTTTATTCCCTACCTCTACTCCCAGCCCCATCTAAGTGATTAATTTTCTTGTAAATTTGTGTAAATAAAAGAAGATGGGGGTGGAAAGGCAGTATGCTATATGCATTACTTGAGAGCATTTTCCTTGAGGAACCAAAAAAGTGGGAGCAGTAGCATTAGCATTTTTGAGCAGGCTGCAGATAGCCAAGGCATTTTTTAAAAGTAAGCAGATAATAGGCTGGACGTTGATAACGGCAAGTGGAGTGTGATGGTATGGCCAGTAAGATTCATAAGTGTGACTGAATGGGAAAGACTCAGTAGTCTGGCTAAGAGAATGATTTTCCTTTTTTCTTGCCTCTATAAGCAACTGGAGAGCTTAGAGTCAGTCAGGCAGACTATGCTGTCGGCATCCATTGAGCCAGCAAAGCTAATGAGTGAAATCCTAAAAACCTCTCCCACTTTCTTCCTTAGGTTTTTCCTTAAGAATCATGGCTTTCTTTTAGCTCTTTCCTCATTCAGGGCAGTGATTTTACTTTCAAACCCAGCTTACCAACATGGCTGACCCCAGGGAAGGGCATACTTATGCTCTACCCTTTGGCAATCTAGAGCTTCTTGCTCACTAGCTCATACCTCAAGAGGAATCTGGCCCCCAATTATTACTCTCTCCCTCTAACACACTGTGCCCTTAAGTAAATACAGGCAATCCTCGACATTCTCTAGTTTAACTTTTAGGACTTCAAGCATTTAAAGTCATTTTCACTTTCACATTGGCAATTATGCACATTCGGGCTATATGTAGTGAGAAAAAAATTTTGTATGTTTATATCCACAAAAAAGGAGAAAAGAATTCATGAAAGAGTTCATGAATCTGCTCAAGTGCTGATGAAAGAATTGGAAAAAAATGTAAAAGTAGCTCAGTTTCTGAGTAAATTAAATGGTGGTCACCCAGGCTGTCTGGCCAACACAAGTGGCAGAATAAGTGTCCTGTCTCCCCACTGCAATAGCCTGGCTCCTGAGCATCCCTGAACAGGTATTTAGAGAAGCAGGCAGCTCACTGTACCTTGTCAGACTTCTAGAGAAACATACTCTATCTGGGAATTCCAGGTTTTCATAAGAGAATTTTGAAAGGCAGATTGCCCCTTTTTTACCTCAAGGTTCTGACATCCTGCCCCTGGCCCTCCCAGTCTCATTCTACACTGTTTTTCCTTTCCTCCGCATTTTGTGGGCTATTTCATAGTTACTGTGTTAAGAAAAGTGTATATTACCAGAATTAATGTTTTGTTATAAAGAACTGTATGCAGAAAAGTATATTTTCAGCAAGCTCCAACAAAAATTTTTGGTGGTCATGGGAACCAAATCTCCTATTTCCCATATAATCAACACATCAAAGTTTGTGTTCATACTTTTGCACCATTTTCTAGGAATGTTATCTTTATGAGAGGTGAGGATTGACTATATTCAGCTTGAACTCCTAGCCAACATGCAATGAAAAAAAAAAAACAAATTGCTTTTATATAACTTCAGTATTTTAAGCCTTTCATCTCTGAAGTATCCCTCTTCCATTCCTAATCTCAGCATTAACATTCAAGTAAGCAAAAATGGCCTTGCAGATTTTAATACAGTAACACAAACACATACCATTGCAATAAAAATCTGTAAGAAAGAGAAACTGAGAGACGAGATTCCAATCATAATTAATTTGTTAGCAAGGTGAACAATTGCCAATAAAAAAAGATCCAAGACTCCTCAGAAGGCAAGGATGCCTTTGACAGTTGAAAGGATAACAGACTATGCAATGTACCCAGAAAGATTGTAACTGGTATAGAAAAGAGTTAAAGAAGTATTGGGCTTACATTTGGCCTGATTCACAAGAGGAGATCTCTAGAATCTCAGGCAATAGGGAAACACCAAGTTGAAGAACATCCTTTGGAAAAATCCCATGTCAGTAATTACCTGGTTGAATGCTAGGAAAAGATTTTTATAACTAGCTGACTCATTCTCCCTAGCCCCTTTCTACCTTCTGAGGTGAGACGGTTTGAGTCCAATCTGTTGCACAGAGGAATAGAAAAGTTAAAACTCTTACAAACTCTACTACTAATGTCTGTACAATCAAATCTAAATCTGATCTACAAGTACTGATTTCAGTGATTAGGTATAATTCTCAATTAACAAGTAATACAAAATAAAGCCGGTTATCAATTTCCAATCTCACATACTGAGAAATACTTGAGAAATTGTTAGGTAAGGAAAAAGCAGTTTTTTTGAAGTAACAATCACAGTCTTCAGGGAGGAAAATGTAGGGCTGGATCAGTGGCTTCTCAATTCAGAAATGGGTTAAGCAAGGGAGTAATATGTAATAAGGGACCTTGGGACAGAGTCCTCTAGTGTATGTTAGTAGAGAAACAAAGAGGCAGCTACTGAGACAAAAAAAATAAACAAAACAAAAAACACTTGTAAAGTGTGGTATAATGTAGTAACTGATCCAGACAAGCTAAGGCTAGAGAAAGATATGAATGTGTTTGCAAGCAACAGAAAGTAGCTGATAGATAGGAAAAGGCTAAAGATTAATGAGGATGATAGAAGGGCCAATGGGCTGGAGAAGACATGATAGAATGTGATCAAGAGTGGATGTTTCAGCTTTACCTTAACAAGAAGGACCACCTCCTTGTGTGATTCAGAGGTGAATGAGATAGTGGAGGAAAATGTCTTAGTAAAACAAGAAGAGAAAAAGGAGCTCTTAACAACTGGCATCCCATTATTTTTTTTCAATGAAGTATGAGACAAAGTCGTCAGCTGAGAAAGTAGAAGGAAGCCATGAGAGGCTTGAGGAAGGATAAAAGGGTTTGAAATCGTTTCTGTGGTGAGGAAAATAATGAAAAAATTAGTAAAGTGTAAAAAGATTGTCTTGCTGCAATTAGAGCCCAGTTGAAATTACATAACAAATTTGTAATGGACCTAATTTTGTTTTTCTCCATCAGCAGTACATGAAATAAGAAGATGATGAGGAATAATTCAAGGTAAGGACTTGGCAAAACATTATTTATAACAAGATAAAGGGACATAGCACTTGAGTGTATAAGATAGTACAGAATTTTACTGATTCATCATTGAATAGAGATAAGGAAGTGATGCCCTGGGAAAGAACCAAGTGTTGGAGGGCTTAAAATTCATGGTGGGGATAAAAAATAAAGGTAAGGGGCAATAATGCAGAAAGATAGAAGAATAAGCGATTGGATGAAGGAATTTCATAAACATAGCCCTTGTGAGTAAAATAAAGACAATTAGCACTTCTGTGAGTAGCTAAGAAGTGAAAAAGACAATGGGAAAAGAATAAAATGAAACAGTAGGAAGTTAAGTTATTGAGAAAGTTCCAATATGTATGTTGAACATTAATTGTTCATGGTGGAATCACAATAAAATTAAAATAACTATACTATTTTAAAATTTATAATTTAATATCATAAAAATATTAAATGGTTACTTTACACAACTGACAAAAAAATAATAAAATTAATCTGGAGAAACAAAAGGTCAAGAATTTCAAGAGAAATGATGAAAAAGGCCAGGAAGGAAAGGAGGCCTACAAGTTCTAGATCTCAAACCATACTTCAAAGCAATAGTTTGCAAAACTAAATATTTGGTTCTGGTCAACAAATAGAAAAGCTGACCATTGGAACAGATTTAGTCAATGAGACCTTGAAGCAAACATAGTAATATAGTGCCTGATAAATTCAAACACACTAACTACTGAAATAAGAGACTATCTGTTCAACAAAATCTAATGGGAAAATTGGAAAGCTATCTGGCAGAAATTATGTTTAGACCAATAGCTTATAATGTAATCACAAAAAGCTCAAAATAGTAGTATCATAGTTAGAGAAGGACAGGGGAACACCTTTCACAACTATGGATAGGGGAGAATTCTTAGTTAAACAAGAGATACAGAACATCATAAAAGAGAAAATAGACACTTTTTATTATATAAAATTTTAAAGCTATTGAACAAGTGATAATCAGTAATTAGAAAAAAAAACAGTTATCTGGGAAAAAATCTTTGCAGCTTATTTCTCTGTTAAAGATCTTATATCCAAGATATATAAACACAGTGATACAAATATAAAAACAAAGGTCTTTCCTAATCCAAAAGTGATCAAAAGATATAAATAGGCATTTCTCAAAGGAAAAAATGCAAGGTAATTAACAACCATATGAAAATGCTCCAAATGATTAGAAATGAAAGAAAGGTAAATTAAATTTTGATCATCCATCTCATATCCATCTTGCTGGCAGAGATACTAAAAGAAAAAGATAACAGGAACACTAATATACTATGAGAGAAGTGAATTTAGTCTAGCCATTCTGGAAAACCATATGGAACCATTCCCTAAGATATACTATATTGTGCATATTCTTTGGTCTAGAAATACCATTACAAAGCATGGACCCCAGAGATGTCAGTGACAAAAAGGGAAAATCTACATATATACAAAAATATTTATTGTAGTTCTTTTTGTGGTGGCAAAGAACTGAAAACAAAGTTGTTGTCCATAAGTCAGTCAATCTACTAATATTTATTAAATGCCTACTAGATATTAGGCACTATTCTAAGCCATCAACTGGAGAAGAGCTGAACAAATTATGGTATATGAATATAATTAAATATTCTTGTACCATAGGAAATTACCAAAGGAATAAATTCAAAGAAACCTTGGAAACCTACTTATGGGTTCACTTAACTGATAAAGATATAGTTGTCAAATATAGGTTAAAGATGCACAATGGTTTCCTTTATCTGATATTTCTTTCTTGTGGATATGATTTTTCTTGCACAACAATGATAAGTTTGGAAATATGTATACATATATTCGATTTGTCAAGTATTTTAACATAATTGACATGTAGTGGATATCCTGCCATCTAGGGGAGGGGTGGGGAGTTGGGGGGAAAAATCTGTAACAGAAAGCTATGTAAGGGTTAATGTTGAAGAATTACCCACACATATGTTATGCAAATAAAATTAAAAAATAAAAATAAAAAAATAAAAATAAAAAAGATGCACAATGTAAGATTGGATTCAATAATGATTGTAGTCAGCAGACAGCCCTCTTGCCATTCTCTGTTCCCTCACACTAAGGCCAATCCTCAGTCCAATCTCTAGCATACTGGACAAAATGATTTTGTCCTCAAAAGCTGGGAATTCCTGAAGATTGTTTAGACAATAGTCAATGCAGAGGCTATGGGATATGAGACATCTCTTACAATTTCTAATTTTTTATTCCCTGACTCTTTCCTCCTACTTTTTTATAGCCCTATTTACTTTCTTCCACCTGTTAAATCCTTACCATGGCCACTACTATCAGAGAAGGTCTCTATGAGTAGTGATCAGGGTTCAATGAGGATTGTAGAAGAGTATGACCAAAGCTCACCATACTAGATAAGTTTGTGCAAAAAAGACCTAAGGTTTAGGTAGACTGTAAGCTCCAAATGACTAGGTATGTCACCTGATATTTGCCCCCCAAAAAAAGTATAAAATTTTAAGCTATATTAATGGAACATCTAGTTTGAGGAAGGTGAGAATCCTTCTGAATAGTACTATAATCAATCCTGGGGCACCATAGTTTTAAGAAGACCATTGATAAGCCGGAAAACATTCAGGGAAGGGCATTCAAAATGGCTAAGAGGGCTGGCAACTATGCATCAGAAAATCATTTGAGGAAATTGAAGGTGATTAGCCTGAAGAAGAGAAGATTTAAGAAAGATATGAAAGTTATCATAGACTATCGTATTAGGGGGAAAAGGGATTTAACTGTTCTATTTGGCTCCAGAAAGCATTATTTGGAGCAATAAGTAGGATATGCAGAAAGACCACTTTCTGATTTTGAACAGAAAAGAGAAAAAAAATCTTTTCATAATTAAAACTATTCAAAAATATAATAGAAATAATAGAAATAGCCCATGACTAGAAATCTTCCAAAAATTCATAGGATTTAGTCCTGAAAAGGATTTTAAAGATCATCTGCTCTAATTCTCTTATTTTATAAATGAAAATCCTAAGGTTCAGCAAGAAAAAGTCATTTGCCTCCAGTTGTACAGCAGATGAAAGAGCAGATTTGGAAGTGCAATCCTAGGGGTCAGATTTAAGAGCACCTGCCACTCCACACTTGTCAGGGATACTGTGAGTGGAATTCTTGTAGAGGTATCATTTGGCTCCATCTGGTCTTAAAAAAATCCCTTCAAACTAAGTATCCTAGCTGTACTAGACCTAAAACTATATTATTAAGTGGCAATCATCAAAACCATTTGGTGCTGGCTAAGAAATATAATGTAGATCAATGCAATGGATTAAGTTCACAAGACACAATAGTCAATGACTGTAATAATCTAGTGTTTGATAAACCCAAAGACTCCAGCTGCGGGAAAGAGAACTCACTACTTGACAAAAATTGCTGGGGAAACTGTTTAATAGTATGGCAGAAACTAGGCATTGACCATCATCTAACACCCTATACCAAGATATGGTGGAAATGGGTTCAAGACATAAAGGGTGATAGTATAAGAAAATTAGCAGAACAAGAGATAGGTTTATCTCTCTGATCTGTAGAGAAGGAAGGAATTTATGTTCAAAGAAGAACTAAAGAACATTATGTAATGCAAAAATGGATAATTTTTATTACGTTAAATTAAAAAGATTTGGTATGAACAAAACCAATGCAGACAAAATTAGAAGGGAAGCAGAATCTAGAAAGAGGACTGTGGGGTCTGAATGTGGATCACAACATAGTATTTTCACCTTTTTCATTGTTTTTTTCTCATTTTTTTCTTTTTGATCTGATTTTTCTAATGCAGCAAAATTGTGGAAATATGTATGCACATATTCAAGATAGATTGGATTACTTATTGTCTAGAGGAGGGGATTGGGGAAGGAAGGGAGAAAAAAATTGGAACACAAGGTTTTGCAAGAGTGAATGTTGAAAACTATCTTTGCATATATTTTGAAAACAAAAAGCTATTATTAAAAAAAAGGAAAGCAGAAACCTGGGGGGGGGGGATTTACATCCAGTGTTTCTGATAAAAGGCCTCATTTCTAAAATATATAGAGAATTGACTCAAATTTATAATACAAGTCATTCCCCATTTGATAAATGGTCAAAGGATATGAATAGACAATTTTCAGATGAAAAAAATGAAAGTCATTTCTAGTCAAATGAAAAAATTCTCTAATAGCTATTGATTAGAGAAAAGTCAATTAAGACAACTGGAGGTACCATTTCATACCTCTCAGATTGGCTAAGATGACAGGAAAAGATAATGATAAATGTTGGAGGGGATGTAGGAAAACTGGAACACTAATGTATTGTTGGTGGAGTTGTGAATTGATTTAACCATTCTGGAGAACAATTTGGAACTATGCCCAAAGGGCTATGAAAATATGCAAACCCTTTGATCCAGCAGTGTCTCTACTGAGTAAGAGATCATAAAAAAGGGATGTGCACAAATGTTTGTAGCAGTCCTTTTTGTAGTATCAAGGAACTGGAAATTGAATGGCTGAATAAATTATGGTATATGAATGTAATGGAATATTATTGTTCTATAAGAAATGATGAGCAGGCTGGTTTCAGAAAACCCTGGAAAGACTTGCATTAACTGATGTGAAGTAAAGTGAGTAGAACCAAAAGAACACTGCAGACAGCAGCAACAAGATTATGTGATGGTCAACTGTGATGGATGTGGCTTTTTTCAACAATAAGGTGATTAGGACAATTCCAATAGATTTATGAAGAAAAGAGCCATCCGAATGCACAGAGAGAACTATAGAGACTGAATTTGGATCAAAACATAGTATTTTCACTTTTGTTGCTTGTTTGCTTGGGTTTTTTTCCTTTCACCTTTTGATCTGATTTTTCTTGTGCAGCTTAAAAATATATTTACAATTGTATATGTTTAACCTATTTTAGATTGCTTGCTATCTATGGAAAGCAGTAGAGGAGAGGGAGGGGAAAAAATTGGGACACAAGATTTTGCAAAGGTGAATTCTGAAAACTATCTTTTTATGCATTTAAAAAAATAAAAAGCTATTTTTAAAAATTAGGTAATTTTTTTTAAAAAGGAAATCCCTATAAATGAAAATGCAGATGAAGATAGTTTAGCTATACCAGACCTATAACTATATTATAAAGCAGAGATCATCAAAACTATTTGGTATTGGCTCAAAGAAAGGAGCAGTCGATCAGAGGAAAAAGTTAGATTCACAGGACAAAATAGTCAATGACTCTAGTAATCTAGCATTTGACAAACCAAAAGACACCAGCTTTTGGATAAGAATTCACTATTTGACAAAAACTCCTGGGAAACTTGGAAATTAGTATAAGCAGGAACTAGGTATTGACCCATACCTAACACCCTGTTCTAAGATAAGGTAAAAATGTGTTCATGATTTAAGATATGGTGATATTATAAGCAAATTAGAAGAACAAATGATAGTTTACTTCTCAGATCTATGAAGAAGCAAGGAATTTGTGACCAAAGAAGAACTGGAGATCATTATTAAATACAAAATGGATAATTTTGATTATATCAAGTTTAAAGTTTTTGTACAAACAAATCCATTGCAGACAAGATTAGAAGGGAAGCAATAAACTAAGGGAAAAAAATACATTCAAAGGTTCTGATATAGGCCTCATTTCTAAAATATAGAGAAAAATATAGAGAAAAATTTATAAGAATTCAAGCCGCTCTCTAATTGATAAATGGTCAAAGGATATGAATAGACAATTTTCAGATGAAGAATTTGAAACCATTCCCAGTCATATGAAAAAGTGCTCTAAATCACTATTGATTAGAGAAATGAAAATTAAGACCACTCTGAGGTACTGCTACATATCTCTCAGATTGGCTAAAATGACAGGAAAAGATAACAAATGTTGAAGGGGATGTGGGAAAACTGGGACACTACTACATTGTTGGTGAAGTTGTTAACTATTCAACCACTCTGGAGAGCATTTTGGAACTATGCCCAAAGGGATATCAAACTGTGCATACCCTTTGATCCAGCAGTGTTTCTACTGGGCTTGTATCCCAAAGAGATCATTAAGGAGGGAAAGGGACCACATGTACAAAAATGTTTGTGGAAGCCCTTTTTGTAGTGGCAAGAAACTGGAACTGAGTGGGTGTCCATCAGTTGGAAAATGGCTGAATTAGTTATGGTACATGATTGTTATTGGAATATTATTATTCTATAAGAAACAATCAGCAGAATGATTTCAGAGAAGCCTGGAGAGACTTATATGAACTGATGTTAAGTAAGCAGAACAAGATCATTATACACAATAACAGCAAGATTATGCGATGATCAATTCTGATGGATGTGACTCTTTCCAACAATGAGATGATTCAGGCCAGTTGTGATCCATCTGCACCCAGAGAGAATTGAGTGTGAATTACAACATAAAATTTTTCACTCTTTTTGTTGTTTGCTTGCATTTTGTTTTCTTTCTCATTTTTTTTTCCTTTTTGATCTGATTTTTCTTGTGCAGCATGATATTTTGTGGAAATGTTATAGAAGAATTGCCTATGTTTAACATATATTTGATTACTTGCCATCTAGGGGAGGGGGGGGAAGGGAGGGAAAAAATTTTGTAAGATTTTGTAAGGATGAATGTTGAAAATTATCTATGTATATATTTTGAAAATAAGGCTTTAATTTTAAAAAAGGAAATTCCTTCAAACTCTGAAGTTCTGTTCAAATTCATTTTCTACTTTACTTTTGAAAAAAATATTCAAACCAATAAGATAAAGAAGGTCATAAATAAGTACAAAAAGAAGAAATCAAAGGCTCCAAAGTAGAATTTCATTTTTAAGAGCAAAATGTGAAGTACATTTATGCAAATACATCAAAAGAGGCAAAAAGTCTATTTATGGAATAAGATCTGACAGGTAAGAAAAGTTATTCTTTTACTCTTTTCTATTCCTCAGCAAATCATTTTCTCTAAGCAAGCAAGTTATCTGCAGTGTTGCTTTATTATTGCCCTCAATGCTTTAATCAGCTTTGGCAGACACAGAAACCATAAATGAAGGGGAAATCTGTGTTCTCTGGTTTCAGAAAACATTAATAATGAGTAAACTGTCAAAAGCAAATGTCTTCACTTCAGTCCCATCACTCACTTCTTAAAGCCCTCCAGTGACTCCTTATATTTAGGATCATCAAGCTTAAACTGATTATAAATTGGTTGTACTTGGTTTAAAGCCCTAGCTACCTCAAATGCCACAAATTCAGTAAGGAAAATGTTAAGATAGACATACTATCACTTAGTGACCCTCTCAACTATCATCCCTGACTATTCTCAACACTGAGGGGGGATATATGAGTGAAGCAGGGTAGAGAAAAGGGCAGTTGTGAGGAGAAACCATGAGGCAGCTAGGTACCACTGAGCCTGGAATCAGAATGACAAGTTCACATCTAGCCTTAGATATTGACTAGATGTGTGATCCTATATAAGTCACTTAATCTGTCTGTTTCTCAGTTTCTCTAACTGTAAAATTGCATTTACCTTCTAGAACTGTCAGATTAAATGAGATAATTGTAAAGCATTTAGCACAATGACTAGACACATAATAAGTGCTTAATTAGTGCTCTTTCCTTCCTTTCTGTATATCCTATTGATGAAAGAAGAGAGGGAACTAGAAGGCAAGAATCTGATTCTCTCTCCCATTTCAATTTCCCCAAAGCCTTGCCTCTCAAAACATGTAAATGTGGGAGGATCAGACCTAAAAGCTCATGATGGTAACTGGTGGGTCTCCTATTACTAACATCAATAGCATAGAATAACATTTTTTTAATTTTTTTAATCACAAAGATCCAGAGCTCATATGAAAAAAAATAAGGTAACAGAGTAGAAAAAGAATTCAGGTTGTCTAATCCAACACCTCATTTTACAGACAAAGAAACTGAGCCCAGCAGAGATAATGTGTCTTGTCTAAGATCACACACACAGTAACTGGCAGAACCAGAATTCAAATCCAGTATCTCTTGTCTCTAGGCTCTGAGTTCAGACAGACACTGACTGTGAGAGAATGAGGCAAAACAGATACAAAGGACCCACATGTGCAAAAATGTTTGTAGAAGCTCTTTTTGTGGTAGCAAAGAATTGGAAAATGAGTAGATGTCCATTGGGAATGGCTGAACAAGGTATTTGAAGGTAATGGAATATTATTGTTCTATAAAAAATGATGAACAAGCTGATTTTTTAAATCCCTGGAAAGATGTATAGGAACTGATGCTGAGCTAAACAAGCAGAACCAGGAATACATTATACACAGAAACAGCAAGAATGTGTCATGATCAACTATGAAAAGTTTGGTTCTTCTTAGTGATTCAGTGATCCAAGAAAAGCCAGTAGACTTTGGACAGAAAAATGCCATCTGCCTTCAGAAAAAGAACCAAGGAGACTGAATGTAAATCAACACATGCTATGTTCACTTTTTATTCTGAGGTTTTTTTATCTCTCCCATGGTTTTTCCTTTGCTCTTATTTTTCTTTAATTCATGAAGCAATGTATATTAAAAATAAATAAATTTACTAGGAAAGATACAAGGGTTGATGAAAGATGGCACATTGCCTTTCTAAAATTACCTGGGTTGTTTCTTTTTGTTTACTGGTGACTTGAAAATTTGAAGCTCAATTGGAGCTTTTCTTGTCTCTTCCTCCAGCCAAATTACTCAAATCAGACCAGTAAAATTGGAAGAGAAACAGGTAAATCAGTCTATGCCTCAATAGCAACCACAAAAAGATTTCTGAGGGCACTGGTTAAAACTCTATCTCCTGATTAGTTTCTCCTAAGATAATTCAAGGTGAATCAGAGAATTCGAGAAATGGAAAGGACCTCATTCATCATTTAGTCCAATCACACTTAAAAGAAAGATGAAATAAAATATAATCAATCAAGTGGTTATTCAACCCACACTTCTATGCCTCCAAGGAAGGTGACCTTACTACCTAAGAAGTCCATTCTATTTTGGGACAGTTCCCTAATTCTTAGGAAGTTTCTCTTTGGATCAAGCCTAAATCTTCCCGTCATTTTTCTTGGTAATGTTGTTGTTGGGGTTATGTGCCTTGTCCTGCTAGTTATTTACATCTGACTAAGACTGGATTTGAACTCAGGTCCTCCTAATTTCGGAATCAGTGCTCTCTCCATGGTGCCACCTAGCTGCCCCCCTCTTTGCCTTTTCTACCTATTGCTGTAAGTTATATCCTCCAGGGCCACATAGAATGTCTAATTAATCCTTCCCTTGATAATCTTTTACATCCTTGAAGATGGCCATAATGACTTGTTTCTTTTCTCTCTTCTCCCCATCTTCTCCAAGCTAAACATGCTTAATTAACTTACTTACGTTGAGGAGGGAGCAACGTTAAAAAGCAAATGGGAGATTGAACAGTCACTGTCATATTTTGTAAAATGCCTAAAAAATAGCTTTCATGTTTGGATAATGGTGGTTTCTATTCTTGCCCTAAGGGAAGAAAAGGGAACCTGCTATCATTAATCTCAACTTGCTGAGTGCCCTCTGTGTGATAATCTTTGTTCCTGGCCAGAAAATCAGCAACAACAACAGTAGCATCTTACACAAATGTAACTTCAGGGTTTAAAACTGTGCTTTCTTCACATCAATCCTGTGACTCAGGTAGGTGGTGTGATAGACCTATGGAGAGTTATGATCTACTGATCAAACTGATGAAAGATACCTAAGGCAGACAGTCACAGAAAGCCATATTTGGAAGGATTTCACCCTAGAAATCATTCAGTCAATCCCTCTTTTCATAGTTGAGAAAACTGATGTCCAGAGAAGTAAATGCCTTGCCAAAAATGGCATAGCCAGTGAATGGAAGAATTGGCACTCCAGATCTCATGGTACCAAACCAGAGTGGTTCCAATGAAAAGAAGGAATAGGTGCTTAACAATCCAACCTAATAAACGTTAATTAAGCACCTACTATGTGCCAGGCACTGAGCTAAGTATTGGGGATACGATTGAGAAAAAGAAAGACAGCCCCTGGCTACAAGGATCTTACATTGAGTCAATTCACAAAAGAAGGCAGGAAAGGGTTGGGGATAGTAGAGGGTACCTGGTATGGGGCCACCTTTTTTCAGTGGAGTTGAAACCAGACTGGACAGCAAATGCAGAGTGGAATGAGTTGAAAATTCAATTTCTGCTCTCCAAAAAGGCAAGCTTTGGGAAGAGTTTGGTACTCTTGTCTTCAGCCTTCCCATCAAAGGAGAAGGGAGATTGTGTCAATCAAGACGAGTTAGCAGTATGGTGGTGAATTATCCTAAGAAGGGCATCTTGGTCAGAAGAGTTGGTCAGGGAAGCAGAAGCAGAGTGGAATGGAGGTAGAAGATTACAACTGTTGCTTTGGGCTTGGGTCATCCAAACATCTCTTAGCTCCAGGAAGTCAAGGAAGGAGAGTACCATGCTTGGAATAAATTCTCTCCTCATCTATGCTTTTCAGATTCCTTCTCTGCAGACCTAGTAGGCACCTGGTCCTCTATGAAGCTTCACTTGGTATCTCACCCAAATGAAAAGATGCTCTCTTTCATATAATCCTGGTACATTTTATCTAGACCTCTCCTGTGCTCCTATCACACCTGTCAGGTAATTTACATGCTACAATCTCCCTGGCAGAATAGAAGCTCCTTGAAGGTAAACATTGAGCATTTTTTTTCTTTAAATCTCCATAGCTTTGCAGGTATCAGTGCTCACTAAGTAGGAGGATTTTATATATTATATCTTTTCCTTCTGTCCACTATCTCCCCCAACTTTAGGCACAAACTCTCAGTAAAGAATTTAATGCTAGTAATTTTATTATATATTCATATATGTAAAGTCTATGGTGTATATATATGTATATATATAAATGAATGTGTATACATATATATATGTAAAAGTCTATGGTAGAGAGCAGGTCAGCTCTTCACCAGATGTGTGACAGAAATGACATGGGAAGAACACTGGGATGGGCATCTGAGTACCTGGGTCCTTTCCCTGTTCAGCCACTTAGGACTTTAGGCCATATTTGCATCCTAAACCTCATCTCTTAATTGTGGGATAAAAAGTGTTTTTAAAATATATTTTAAGGAATGTCTTTCTTAGTCACAGTGATTTCTGGCCCCCTAAAATCTCACCCTGCCAATTTCACCTACAAGTCAAAGGCAGATCTAGAAAGATCCATCATTGGAAGGCAGGAAGAATAACTGTTGTTGGTGTTATACTTCAAACTGAACCCCAAACAGATGCTATTTGGAAATCCCTCTAGGTGAAATCTGAATTTGGATACTGAGGCTAAAGTACAACTCTGCTGTTTATTTGTCTTGGGCAAAATGCTTACTCTCTCTAGACCTCAGTTTTTGCATCTCAATCTTCTGTCTCTCTATAGAATAAAAGCTGTCATATCACTTCTCCTCTCAGAAGATATTGAAGCAAAATTGGTCTATTTATTATTCCTCATTAACAGTCCATCTCTTGCCTCCAAACTTTGCACAGACTGAAAGGTGACTGAAAGGTATTTCCTCATCACCTCTATCTCTTGGAAAAATCAGGTTCCATTAAGCGGTCAACCCAAGGATCAATTCCGCCATCAGTCCTTTTCTAAGCCTCCAGCTATCATTGTTCTCCCTCCTAAAATCCTTCAGTAAATACTGGAGACAACATGGTCTAATCAATCGACTGCAGATCAGAAATCCAGAAAAATTAGATTTCAATTCCACCTCTGATATTTAATGGCAATATACTCTAGGCAAGTCACTTATCCTCTCTTTGCCTCCTAAGGGATCTGGGTAAAACCAGGCTAGGGATGTCTGCCAGGGATGGGGATTGGACCTGTGATTTCATTAGTGTTAGAAACAAACACTAACTGAGTAATTTCCTGAATCCATGCCCCACTTTCTCTACAACATATACTTTTAAATAGTTACCTAAAGTCACAATAGGAATCTAAGTCAGAAGCATGTATCTTGTTGGGCTTGAGTATTATTATTACTATTGTTATTAGCTGTTACAGCTAGCATTTATAAAGGCTCACTTACCATGTGCCAGGTACTTTACACATATCATCTCATTTGATCATTTCAACAACCCCGGGATATAGCAGCCCTTGTTATCCCTATTTTACAGATGAGGAAAATGAGGCAAACAGGTTTTTTTGTCACCCAGCTAGTTAAGTGTCAGCTTCAAACTCCAGGCTCATGGCCCTTCCTAGTTGTCTCATTCTCTACCACAAGCACCTCACTCCCACTAGAACAAATCTTAAACTGAGAGTCTCAACCCCAAATGAGGCCATGTAACTGAATGTGGGGGTCGTGAAAAATTTGGCTAGAATAGTAAAAGGTTTGATATCTTTTAGTCCTCCTAGATTTAATTATTTATTAAAAATAAATAAGCACATCAATCTCATTCATATACAAACTTGCTTTTATCTTTAATAAATGATAAAATTATATGTATACCAAATAATTGTTTTAAAATAAATTTCTTCATGATTTATAACCAGTAAATGTTTGATTTGTCTATCTTATATACTTTATATATCTATATATACCGTGGGTCATGCAAAAATTTCTCAGAGGAAAAGGGGTCACAAGAGGAAAAAGTTGAAGAAGCCCTGCATTAGAATATAATTCCTTAGAATATAATTTTAACATTTTTTTTTGTCATTTCTCCCATTAGAATGTAAGCTCCATGAGGGCAAGGACTGTTGGGTTTTTTTGTTTTGTTTTGGTTTTTGTTTTTTAATTTCTTTCTAACCAGAGGTTTTAGTGGCACATAATAACTTAATAAAATCTAGGATTTCCCCCCCTATTTTGTAACCCCACATGCACACATAGTACACACTTAATTAACCCTGGTTCAACTGAATGACTTGTCAGATTGTAAGCTCCTTGAGGGCAGGGACTGTCTTTATTAATTTATTAATTATATCCCCAGCTCTTATTCCAATGGAAGGCCATACTGAGAGCTTAATAAACATTTATTGAACTGGAATAAATTTAGAGAGAAAGAGAGAAGGGAGGATGAGTCCATGATCTCTGAGGTCTTTCGGAGCTTCAAATCTGCAAACTTAGACCATTTCTTAAAAAGGGGAAGAAAAAATATGAAAGAATTGATACAGTGTGAAATAAAAGGCACAGAACCTAGAGAATAGCATGCATAATAACAGTGAAAATGAGATCAACAAGAAGGGAATTGGCAGCACATATACTAAAAGAAGTTGAACCTAAAAAACCAACGCAAATCCCAGAGCACTGACAATTCCTGAAGTCAGGGGTAGGTAGGGAGCTTAAAGCGGAGGCTAGGTTAGTCAGTCAGTATTTCTAAAGCGCCTACTAAGTGCGAAGCCAGGGGGAATCGGGTTGTGCACCGGGAGACTGTCGGATGACGTCACTGTGCCAAATCATTTTGCTCCATCGTTCCTGGTAGGGAAAACTCAATCTGGAAGGCAAATAACATCCATAAACCTTTTTTTGATAAGTCACCACAAATGTGGTCGCTGGGGTCTTCAGATTCACACCAGTAAGTCACTCGGACCAAAGCAGAATTGTATGCGCCTGCAGCACGCGGAGTTCGGATACTACAACTCCCATAAGGCCACGGAATAGGGAAGCCAACTACTCCCAGCATCCTCTTGGATTAACCCATTAGATGGTGCTTCCCAGGGATAAAGGTGGGGTGGGTAAATAGAGGGTAGATTTGAGGGCGTGAGGACCCCTCCCTGCCTCTCTAAGAACCACGAACCGGGAGCAAAGGAAGATATTTGGCTACGGCCCCCCGTCATGTCAAAGGAACAGCCGGGGGACTCCTCGAGAGGGCTGCGGGATGTAGGGCGCGGCCTCGAGAATCTGCCCATCAGTTCCTGGCCCGAAGGGGAAGAGCCTGAGTTTCAGGTACTGAACTGGGTGGGAGCTGCGTGCGCATGGCTCCGCCCTCTGGCTGCCCTCGAGCGCCGCCTAGTGGGGGCGTGAGCGGCGCGGGGCGGCCCCACCCCCTCCTGGCGCCGGTGCCTTTCCTTCTTTCCCCGCTCCCTCCCCCGCCCCTTTTAAAGATGCTCAGGTTCCTGCAGCGCGCTTTCCAAACAAGCCTCTGCCCCTCCTTCATACTGGATTAACTCAGAGTTGTGAGGGATCTCATTCTAGCTGGGACCCCCCCCCCGGACCTGTCACTTAGTCCTGTTTGCCTCAATTCCTCATCATTAAAACGAACTGGAGAAGGAAATGGCAATGCACTCTAGCATCTCCGCCAAGAAAACCCCAAATAGGATCACAGAGCCAGACACGCCTGAAAAATACTTACAACAGATAATTAGTGGGAGTAGTAGTAATTAGTAGTAGTAACAGTAACAGCTCAGAGTTAACGTTTCAAAAGAATATTGCACTGGACCGTAGATTTATAGTTGGGAGAAACTTTAGAGGTCATTTAATGACATTTTGTATTTTTGTGACATGTGAAGTTAGATATTCTCCAAGACAGTGGTAAAGAGAATGAATTCCAGACCTGGGGAAACAGCCTGTCAAAAGGCAAAGGGAAACGGGGAAAGAGTGTCATTTGTTTGTTGTTTTTAACTTGGGGGAAATACACATGCTGTATTTAGTCCATATATTCTCATGCTATTGATGTGCCCTAAGGAGATCAGTGTAAGGCAAGAAAGGATCTTTATACCACAAACAATTTCTAACAACCTTTTTTATGGGATAGCAAAAAATTGGAAACAAATCAGATGCCCATCAGAAGAGTGTCATTTGTTATTTTTAACTTGAAAAGAAATCTATGCTGTATTTAGCCCATATATCTCCATGCTATTGATGTGCCCCAAGAGGATCTTTATACCACAAATTATTTATAGCAACCCTTTTTGGGATAGCAAAGAATTGGAAACACATTAGATGCCCATCAGAAGAGTGTCATTTGTAAGGAACATAGACGAGGCTAGTTGGGTTGTATTGTTGAGGGCAGAAAGAGGAATAATGTGTAAAGAGATTGGGATCAAATGATAAAGGTTCTTAAAAACCATTTTTTTTAAATGGAGCTCATTTAATAAGGGATGACATGTTTGAACTTCACTTTAAAAAGTGGAAGATGATGGAGAAAGATGAGGCAGCCAACCAATTAGGAGGCTATTGCACTAATCCAGTCAAGGCTGAAATAATGTGGTGGCTAGGTAGAAAAGAAATATTTGCAAAAGTTGTGAGGATAAAAACAAGACTTAATTACTGATTGAATGTGTCAGGTGAGGGAGAATAAGGATTTGAAGGTGACACTGAGGTTATGAAGCTAGGAGAATGGAATAATAGTTGTGAAAGCAACAGAAATTGGGAAGATCATAAGAGGAATAGACTAGGAAAAAAAGGACATGTGGACATATTGAGTTTAAGATGTCTCTAGGACTTGTAATGGAAATCTCTAGTTAAATTCTAGGTCTAAAGCTCAGGAGAAATTCTGAAACTGAATATATGGGAGTCACTTGACAAAGGTGATGACTAGATCCAGGAGAATTGATGAGGTCACAAAGTGAAAGCGTATAGAGGAGAGAATTAAGGCCCAGAGAGAGCCTTGAGATACACCCATGTGCGTGTAGAGGTGGTTGAGAACGGCGGGTGCAATAATATGAATGGAGAGTCAGCAAAGGAGTCTGGGAAGGAGAAGCCAGACAGGTGGGAGGAGAACCAGGAGAAAGCCCAGCACAAAAATCCAGAAATGAGAGCATATCCAGGAGGAGATTGTGATTAGCACAATTGAGTGTTACAGAGAGGTTAAGAAGGAGGAACTTTGGTTGGTAACTTTGGGGAGAGAAGCTTCAGATGAATCATGAGAAATCAGAATATGCTTGAATCATTTTAAATAAATATTTTTTTTCCTTCCATTGAAGTAGTGTGATACTACATAATGCTATAGATGTAGTTATAAAAGGAGCTTACCAGATAGCACAAACACCAGGAGGTCCTGTCAAGGTGGAAAGCCTTTGGGGGCAGGTTCCAGAAGAGAATAGTGGGTATAATATCCAGGACTGTCCTAGCTAAGTTTGGAAAGGATTTTCATAAGGTTGACTGCAGGGTAAAGAATTTTTTAGCCCCAGCAACTTTTGAAGACCATTTCCCAAGTTGGAAAGGGATTATGATCTGTGCCAGTGGGAAGAATGCCAAAACTGATAAAATTATTAATTTCTTAAATACTGAAGTGAGAAACAAAATTTATATGGAAGAGATTACCCCCCTCCTTCATCCTCACTCTTTCTAATCCTCAATATTTCCTGTCTCCTTTCTTCCTTCTGCTTCCCAACACAATGAAGTTTCCTCCATGCCTAGAAAAACCTTCACTAGACCCTACCAGGCCCAAGAGCTTTCTCCCAAGAGTCTTTTTCTGAAAGCCTCCATTTTCTCTTGAGATCTGGCTTCTAACCTCATCATTCAACTGAAACTGCTGTCTCCAAAGTTACCAGTGTCAATTGCCAAATTAAATTATCTCACTCCTCCAATTTAAGTTTTCTGGAATACTTGATACTGTTAATTCTTCTCTCCTCCTGGATATTGTTTTATCTCTGGGGGTTTTCTTGGATCTTTGCCCATCTCTCTGACCACTTCTCTAATTCTTTTGCTGGATCTTTCTCCATGTCTCTCAAACTTACCATGGTTCTCCTGTAATTTCTGTATCTTGGGCTCTTTCTTTTTTATCTTGATATTCTTAAGTAAAGGATTATCTCATAACTTCCCAAGAATTTTTCTGTCATCACTATACAGATTTACCTATTTCCAGGTCTATTTATCTAGCCCTCCTCTCTCTCACGAACTCCAATCCCATGTCACCAACTGCCTGTTGGAACAATTTGAACTAGCTGTCAAATCACCATCTAAAATTCAAAATTCTGTCCAAAGCAGAACTCACATGGTTTTAGCCTAAACCTTCACTCTTTTCTAAGTGTCCTATTGCTTTGGCACCAGTCGTTCCAGTCACCTGGGTTTGCAACCTTGATGACATCCTTGATTCATCTCTCTCCTACATTAAATATCCAATCATTTTCGATTTCTTTCTGTTATCTCTAGCATACACCCCTTCATTCCCCTCCCCCACATTGATTCCACCTTTGTTATCTCTCATATACATTCTCTCCCCTGACATGCATAATCATCACAACTCACTCTGCTGTTGCAGGAGCTTTTTAATCAACCTCTTGGTCAAAGTCTAGCCCCATGTCACTCCCTTACTCAATAAATTCTAATGGCTCCCTATTACCACTGGAGAGTAAAATTCCTTTGGCATTTAAAACTCTTCTCAACATGGCCTCTGCTAACTTCTCACTGGCCTCTTATATTGTCTTTCCTCCCATCTAAGCAAGGATCCAACCATCTTGGCCTCTCTTCTATTCCTCACATGGAACATGCCATTTCCCATTTCCCTGCCTTTACATTTACTGTTCCTAGTGGCTGGGATGGTGTTCGCTTTCCCAACTCTTAGAAACTTTGATTCATGCATAAATACTATCTCCGCTGGGAGGCCTTGCCTGGTCTCCCTCAGCTCCTAGTGCTGTCTCCACAAAAGTTAATTTCCCTCTTTATATTTATCTATGTTCAGCTATATCTACATTACCTACTCTAATAGAAGATAAGCTCCTTGAGGGCAAGGACTGTTTTTGCTTTTTCTTTGTGTCCCCAACACTTAGCACAGTGTCTGGCTTTGGTAAGCACTTAATAAATGCTTATTGATTGATTTACACATTTTGTCCCCTTTTGCTGATGAGAAAGTGGTCTCAGAGGTTAAATTACAGTTAAAACTTTTCCCATCAGCTTTAATATATCTCAAGTCAGCATAAGAAATTAAATGGGAGTGGGAGGAGAGGGAATTGTGGAAGCCAAGAGGACACTCAAAGGTATCAGACGATACAAAAAGCTTTAGAAACTCAGAAATGCATAAAATAAATGGATTGTATTATAGATCAACCCAGATTTAACAATAAAGTATGTAAACATCCTATTTAAAACAAAAAGAAAATAATCAATCTTCTCTGGTACAAAGGAGGATGAAAATATTTTAAGTGACTTTTCCATATCAACGGGGCACTATATCCCTAACCCTCAGATGTGGAAAGGAGAACTCTACTTACCTAGAGATACTTATGGTGAAGTTGGAGGCTCAGGAATGGGTCCTGGATGTTCTGAGTATATGTCCACTGTTTTTACATAATAACATGAAGCTGTCTTAAATAAGAAAGGCTAAAACATTTAAAAGCAATTTATCATAATACAAGATATTTTTGGTAATATTGAATAGGATTATAAAAGGCTTAAACAGATTCTGTTCTATCTAAACTTATTCAAAACCCGTGATGATATTCGGTCTCACTTATATATATGAGGAAATTGACTACCTATTAGGTTTTTCTCAGTAAATATTAGTCAATGGAGAGTGGAAAATTATAATCACTGTTATGCAGATAGCTTAAACAGTTCTGCACTTTCAAATATGTTTTCTCCAA
This sequence comes from Myrmecobius fasciatus, assembly GCA_023553655.1. Lineage (NCBI taxonomy): Eukaryota > Metazoa > Chordata > Mammalia > Dasyuromorphia > Myrmecobiidae > Myrmecobius > Myrmecobius fasciatus. The sequence goes on from JAJPUD010005764.1 coordinate 95,749, forward strand.
CACAGACTGGTTAGTTGTGCCCCCAGAAGAATTCAGGCAGGAACATAACTCCTAGGCAAAAAATAATTTTGTACTAGTTTGCTTTTACTTATTGTGTGACAAAACTAAAATAAAACTTTGAAATACTTAAGTTGGAATGAAGAAATCAAATTCTAGAGGCCAATCAATGATTAAAAACAAAACAAAAACAAACTCATTGATTTTGTTTAGCCAAAACTTAAATCACTGTTATTCTGTTCTCTGAAACCAACTCCAAACGTGATTTCAAAAATGTCAAATAGGACTCATCTGGCCACAGGCCCCATTAGCAAAAACAACTTCATGGGGCTAAAGGCCAAGTACAACGCTTTTTGTAGTTACTGTTTCAGAACAACCAAAAAAGGAAGGAAGGCTTTTTCACGGCCATGCCTCTGAAATGCTGGAGCAGCCAAAGGCTTTAACTCAGAGAATGCAAAATATGACTTATTGAAGCTTTTGTGGAACAATGAGAGCAGTCCTTTCTCAGTTGGACAAGTATTTGCAGAGCCCTCCAAAGCTGTGCACTCAGGATTGTGCTCATTATTATAAAGGGTAAAGAACAAAAGGCTTAAGGCTTCTTTGCCCTTAGGAACTTTCATCTTTGTTGACTAACCTAACAATCATGATCTTTCCTTACCTTCTGTCCACATAGGCTACCACATTACCTGCGGGTGCTCTGCCCAAAAAATGTAACTTTTTTTTGAATGCTGAAACTTGCTGTATATATCTTGGGGTTTACCAGCTGAATTTCTTTAAGGCTCATATCTTAAATCCAAATCACTCTGGCTTTCATTGATAGGTCAACCACAGGTCCTAGGCTGTGTCCCAGTTGGTCATTGTTTGGGCCCTAATTGACAGATCATCGCTTCCAGGGCTATCTTCAGTCTTCCTGAAATCTTGCCATTGGACCTAGATGACTCCAAAGGAGAGAGTGAGGCAGGTGACCTTACCTAGCCTTCTCTCACTTAAATCCAATTCACTTGCATGTCCCCTCTCCGATGTCATGGGCCTCTTTGAGAACTAAGAACAAACAACTGCTGTTAAGAAGCCATTGAAGAACAATAGGAACTAGTATCTAATTAAGGACCCTGACTGTAAAAGTGCCAGAGCCTAAACAGTGTGGTCCTGTCTGACCAGGGAATGAACCCATTTGGTAGGTCTAGATCAAAGGTGAGGAACCTTTTTTTCTGCCAAGGGCCATGATATATTTATCATTCACAGTTCATAAAAAAATTATCAGTTTATAGAACTCAAGCAGAGGGAGATTATTTTGTACAGTTTTCAGCTCATCATTACCTGTGATTGCCTTAGCAAATAATTTCAAAGACCTTATACAGTGTGAACAGGACATTCCCATCCCTAGTCTAGTTTGTCCCCTATTTTAGTTTAGGCTTCTAGTGAAATGACATGCCAAATTTTTTTTTGTTAATTTGCTTTGAAAAAACATGAATTATCAACTCTGAAATTTCAATATTTTAATTCTAATCAGTAGATTTTACATTTACATTTTTGTCTCAGTTTTTAACCTAGAAATCATCAACATAATTTATTAAATTTACCTGAATAAAACATATTTTGGAAATCTGAAAAATAATGAAATTTATTTCCTCATCCAATTTAAATATTTTTTCTAGTTATTTGTTTCTAAATTTTCATATCCAGTCACTTGGGTCAACTACTGTCATTTCCCCCAATTTTAATTAAAATAACACTTAGCTTTAATCAAATATCCCAGAGGTTTATGTGTATAATGCAGATAATGTCATCTAGTATCAGTCATAAAGTATCTACTTGTTTGCCAGGCACTATTCTAGGTGTTGTGCTGTCTCAGTTTCCCTGAGTTACTGTCTCAGTTTCCCACAGTTGCAGTATCAGTCTCCCTTAATTGCTGTTTCAGTCTCCTTTAATTGCTCTGTCCCAGAATAGAAATCCCCACTTCCTGACCTTCAGAAATAATTGGCCTCACATTCCAAAGGAATCATGAAATCTCCACATGTCAGCCTCGACCTACCTCTTATCTATGACCCAGATGAGCAATCTTCTTTGGCAAGGCTTCTTACTCCTATCTGTCAGAACTGAATTTATGGTGTCCTTGGACACCAGAATGTGCTTAGCTGTTCCCATGAGTTCTTTGTTTCCCCCTGGACCATGGAGATTATAAAACTAGTGTTCCCCATCAATGAAGTACTGAGTACTTTGTATTCAGTCGGCTGACATCACTGTGTTTCAGTCTCTGGGCTGGACTGCCTGCTTTGAGAGATGAGTCCCACCAGTCCTGATCCATAGCTATGGATTCTAAACTCTCAATTAACATCAATAAAGCATTACCTAATTTCCACTGTGTGATACTGCCTCAGTTTCTCCCTGAGCATTACATAGGTACTGGGGATACAATTACAAAAAAAGAAATAACATAAAAATAACATAACTAAATTTATAACCAAATTTTGTATCTAAAATAAGAAAAAAAAGTAATATTAGACTGTTAGACCCTAACTATGAAACAACTCCTACTCAAAATGAACTTAAATTCTAATAGAGGAAGACCTAAGATAAACCTATACTATGCTGTATTTTGCTTCAAAACTTTCATATCTTATATTAAGGACAATTTTTTTTATTTTCATTTTTCATGATATAAATATTTTAAAATATTCAGAAAACATGATTGGAAAGGAAATGTTGCAAGATATGTTGCAAGAGCAAGAAATGTTAGGTGGAGAGAGATTTATGTAGAAGGCTATGGAAGAAGAGAATTCAGAATTTCAAAAGATTAAAAGGCATAAATGGGGAAACATTCTGGTAGAGATGAAAACATCTATATTAGTGGGAAAATAGATCCAATAAGTTTTAAAATGTTTAATAGTTTCAAGAAATTTTTTTAAAATTGTGTTTACCTACACAAGTACTTTTGATTGAAACTGATTTTGTCAATTGATTTTAAGTCAGATGATTCTCTGAGGCTTATTACTTAGGAAAACAAACAAGTATATATTTATGCCATTGAAAATCAAAGCTCTATTTTAAGTTTTTTGCCTATACTTTTGCCCATGCAATAACAGTCTTTTTGGATGTCAAAGAAATCTAGCGTATTACATGTAACATATTTATATAATTTAAATTTTAGTATTTCAAATATCTGTGTTGTTATAGTTCATTATTAGGGAATATTTAATAAAATTATATTTTTATCTTTAGTAGTGTTATGGGAAAATTGTACTGATAAGACTGATATGTGATTATTAACAAAAAAATCAACAAAATAGAGTCCCCCAAAAAAGTTTAAAAGTTGAGCATATGAATTTGGACTTAGTGAGTAAGGTATTTTTTTTCCTGCTTTTTATGAAAAGATTATAAGATTTCTAATTTAGTATTTGAATGATCTGTAGTTTGACATCAGAATTATAATCCATAACTGAAGACATACTGTGAACTTTGAAAGCTTGATAGAACCTTCCAGAGTTTGCACTCCATTGTCATAGTCTTTGAGAATCCAAGGATCACTTTCACACCAGTATAAGGCATCAGAGTTGGACTTTGGTGAGAGAAAAACAGCATTTTAAATTTCTAAGATAAACATAATGACAAACTTACAATAAATGTTAATCCAAAGATAGGCATTTTATAATCATATTACATGATTTGAAATAGTTTTGATTCACATGAATTAAAAAGCCTTTAGTAAGTACTTTCTATTTACCAGACCCTGTTCTAGGCCCCAGGGATACAAATACAATAACCTTATATCTACCTGCCCTAAGAGAACTTTCATTCTAATAAGGAGAGACAACTCATCGAGGGGAGCAGTGGTCAGGGACAAGTATTTTGATGGAGGAAGTCATAGGGAATGTAATGACATTTCTTTTTCACTAGGTACTATTGTTTGGAGAGGAGAAGGTTAAGTACCTAAGTCCACAGAGCAAATAAAAAGGTGACTGGGGCCAAGTGTAGATAGGGGAACGTATGCATTTCAACTGACACCCTCATCAAACAGGACCCAGGCAAAAGGTTCCAAAGCCAAGTGGATTAAGTTTTCCTTAGCACAGTCTTCGTAAACTCAACCCTATTCTCCCAAGAACTTCACCACCATCACCACCTGCATAGATCCCATATGATGCCAAGTGTCATATATGCCTGATGTGTTTATTTTGTATTGTAGTCACATGTGTGTGTCTGTGTCTATGATCTGTTCCCTATATGAGACTGGTGACCACATATTTTCTAAACTTTTAATGTCACCTAACACAAAATAGGCACTTAAAATTTATCAACAGTATGGTAGGTGCTGAAGAGAAATGTACAATTAATTTCTGGATAAGAAGTTCTTTCAGTAAGCTCAAGAACTAGGAGGCCAACAGTTCAAGGAAGGCATCAAGAAAAGGGGGAAGGGATTTGAGTTGAGCCTTAACGAAATAGAGAATTTGAATAGATATAAAAGAGCATGTAATTTCCTTTTGTGGAAGGAAAATATAATCAAAGGCATGGAAATGGGAAAGCAGAATATTAGGTCAGTTTGGTTGGAGGCAGAAGTCATCCATCGTCTGGGTAGAGACTAGAAAGGGAGATTATCAAACTGCTTTGTTTGTAAAAAAAAAAAAAAAAAAAAAAAAAAGCTTCTTTTAATAGCTCCTGGCATTTCTCCAAATTGGTCATAGTTTTTTATCAACATCCTGTGAAGAAGAAACTAAAATAAAGATACACAATTATTTGCACAGTGAATTGCTATCAGGGACAGAGTAAATCTATGCTTTCAAAAAAATGTAATACCCACTTTTCTTGGTTTTCCCATGGGTTTTTAAGTATAAAAGTGTTTTTTGTTAACTTTAGCTTAGTAAATATATAGTCTTAACAAAGTAAACATAGTTAATTTATTTCCGTGTCATAGGGAAACTTTAACAATCAATAAAATAAAATTTATTTGGAAGAACAAAAGATCTAGAATATCAAAGGAAATAATGGGGGAAAGGAGGGAATTTAGAAGTACTAGTAATTGTAGACCTCAAACTATATAATAAAACATTCATTAAAGTCGTTTGGTATTAAATAAAAAAATAGAGAAGCATACTATGAAAGAGAAGGAAGATTCAGAAATAATGTAACTCAGTAAACTAATTTGTCCTCAACCTGAAAACAAAAATTACTTAAGGTAAAACTCCCTATTTGAGAAATACCACTGAGAAACCTGGAAAAAAGTATAAAAGAAATTAGGCTCAAAACAGCATCTTATTCCATGTTATTTAGTCATTTTCAGTTGTGTCCAACTTTTCATGACTCCTTTTGGGTTGTATTTGGAGAAGGGGAGGCAAAGATACTGTAAGTAGTTAGCTATTTCCCTCTCCAATTCATTTTACAGATGCAGAAATTGAAGCAAACAGTATTAAGTGACAGTCACATAGCTAGTAAATACCTAAAGCTAGATTTGAATTCATGAAGATGAGTCTTCCTGACTCCAGGCCCAGCTCTCTATCTGTTGAGCCTGTTTACAATTAGAACTCCTCAAAGGTGAAATGGATTTCTTTAAATCAATCTCTTATGAATTCCTCATAGTTGTCCATCTTATAGACTGTAAATTCAAAGTGGATATATAATCTGGATAGTAAAGATTCCATTAAAAAATGAGGGGAGAGGTAGATATACCTTTTGGTTAAGAATACATCCTCTATCCTCTATCCATAAAGGTATATCTACCTTTCACACCTATGGATAGAGGATGTATTCTTAACCAAACAAGGAATAGAGACTAATCCAAAAAACAAAATACATCATTTGGGTTATATAAAATTGAAAGGTTTCCGGAGAAGCAAAATGAATTTATCTAGGATAAGGAGGGAAGCAGTCAAATGGAGAAAATATTTGTATCATATTTTTCTGATAAACAATTGGTGTCTGAAAAATATAAACAATTAAGGACATACATAAGACTAAAAGCCTTTCCCCATTAGACAAGTAGTCAAAGGACCTGAAGAGTTTTCAAAAGAAAAACTGCAAACTATTAACAAACATATGAAAAAATGTTCCAGATCACTAATAATAAGAGAGATGCACATCAAAATGCTGAGGTTTTTTTTACCCCAGATTGACTGATGACAAAAAGATGGGCATAGTCAAGGTTGAAGGGTTATGCAAAGTCAGTCACATTAATGCATTTAGGGGTTTGGAGATTGTGGGTTTGTGTACCAGCATTCTAGAAGCATTTGAATCCTGCAAACAAAGAAGCTAAAACATCCTTACTTTTTTACCCAGAAATTCCACTACCAACATATACCAAACATATACCAAACACTACCAACATATACCAAAAATCATTAATAAAAAGAAAGACTCCATGTATACCAAAGTATACCAAGCAGCATTTTTGCAGTAGTATAGAACTAGAAACAAAGTTGACTAAAGAAATTGTAGTACAGAAATGTATATTATTGGGTAGTGAGAAATTAAGAATATGGAGAAAGCATGGAACAATTTCATCAACTGTTGCAAAAGGAAGTAAAGAGAGCCAAGAAAACAATGGCTTAATAATGTAAATTGAAATAAAAATAATAGTGTTTCTGAGCTGTCTCAATGAAATATATACACATCAATGAAATCATAGATCCTTTAAATATTCAATTATAAAAGCTTTCAACTTTTCATCAAAACAAAAAAAAAACAATCTAACTTACTGAATACTATTGGGAAAGTATGCAACTAAAAGTCCAAATTCATAAACAAAGCTTTCAAACTTTGGGGGGAATTTTACATTTGTTTTATGGGATTGGCCTCCAGGATGGGGGAGAGAAGACTTTTAGCCATTGTAGAAACAAAGAGTATCAATAAAAAATTGTTTTTAAATTTTATTTATGCTGTTTTAAAACACAGTGTAATAATGTTTTACATATAATAGATGCTTGATAAATATTAAGTGACATTTTTAAAACCACCATAATTTGGTACACATTTACTGGTAACATTAGGTTATATGCACATGATTCCCAGCTCTTTATATTCAACCTTAATCTCTTTGGCTCCAATCTTACATTACCATTGCCTTTTTATTCTTTCTTTTTAAGTTTTTAACACACATTGTTTTATGAATCATACTGGAAGGAAAAAAATCAGAGCAAAAGTAAAAAACCTAAAGAGAAATAAAAAAAAACCCCAGAAAAAAAGAAGTGAATAATAGCATGTGCTGATTTGCATTCAGTTCTTTTTCTTGATGCAGTTGGCATTTTCTGTCCAAAGTCTACTGGGATTACTTTGGATCACTGAACTGCAGAGAGAAAGAACCATTCTTTCAAAGTTGATTATTATACATTATTGCTGTTATTATGTACAGTGTATTCCTGGTTCTGCTACCATTGCCTTTTTGAACATCTTAAATTCAGTGTTTCATTTGCACCTCAAACTCAGCATGTCCAGACCAGATCTCATGTTTAATCCTAAATCCTTCCTTCTTCCCAACTTTTTTTTTTAACTGTCAAAGATCTCCCTCCTTCCCTCTCTCTCTCTCTCTCTCTCTCTCTCTCTCTCTCTCTCTCTCTCTCTGTCTCTCTCCTTTCTACAATCTATTTTCCACTCAGCTAAGAAAGACCACTTGTCTGACCATGTTTTCCCTACTCAGTAAAAGCCAGTGTTCCCTGGCTTCCTGTACCTCCAGGATCAAATTTAAGATTCTCTGTTTGACATTTCATTAACTGCACAACCTGAGTCTGTTGTGCTTTGGCACTCTTCTTCCATTCTGCTCCTTCCATACATACCATAACCCAGCTACATCAACCTGCTTGCCGTTCCTTGTCCACAACGTCCGGTCTCCTAATCCTGTCCGTTTTTGCTGGCTGTGACCCACAGCTTCAAGGCTTTGCCCTCATATCCAGCTAACTCCTGGTTTCTTTGGCTTTTTGCATTCCCTCCATCACCACTTAGCTCCTACTCTGCAAGATTACTTTTCTTTCTCTGTGTATTGTGTATGTTTTGTGTGTGTGTATAGTTATTTGAATGTTGCCCCCCCATTCAAATTGAGATCTAGGCCCATATTTTTATTTTTGTATTCCAACTGCTCAAGCACAATACCTGTCACATAGTAAAGATTTAACTGTTTATTGAATGTTTGAGTGGTTCATTCTAAGCTCAATCTAAGCTTGTTTAGTTAGGTAGGACTGTAGGAACAATTCAAAATTTATAATTTTATGTAGTTTAACAAGTAATTCTTATTTTCCAGAAGTGCCTTTAACTCTAGATTTCTGATCAGAATGCTTTTTCCCTTAAAATTTTATAAAAAGAATTTACTTTTCTCTTTAGTTTTATTCTAGGTAAATTATGAACAACTTTAACTTTTTCAAAGTGTATTGGCATTATAAATGCTCAATAAAACAAAGATCTGTATTGACAAAGTAGTGAATTTCCAAACAATGCATAATAAAGGCCATTCAGTATAGTTATCCATATCTGAAATTAAAGTCTGTACATTCTGTCCAATATTTCTTTGTCCCATAAATTTCACTAATAAAAATATTAGCCATCAGTTAACCAAAATACCTCATTTCCCAACCATGCTAGTTAACTGAAGTGTTGCTTGGCCACAATTGTAAGGTTGGAAAGGACTTTAGAGACCATCAGCTCTAATATCTTTTTTTTCTTTTTTTTTTAATTTAAGCTTTTTATTTGCAAAACATATGCATAAGTAATTTTTCAACATTGACCCTTGCAAAACTTTCTTTTACTACTTTTTCCCTCCTTTCCCCCACTCCCTCCCCTAGATGACAGGAAGTCTAATACATGTTAATTATGTTAAAATACTTGACAAATCAAACACGTGTATACATATTTATACAATTATCTTGCTGTACAAGAAAAATCAGATCTGCAAGAAAAAGAAAACAAAATGCAAGCAAACATCAATAGAGCAGCTCTAATATCTTAATTGTATAGATGAGTAATGTGACAGATAGAGACTAAATGAGTTGTCTGAGACCACAAAGCTAGGAAGTGACTAAGGGAGAATCTAAATGCTACTCATTTCATGGTAGTTCCCCCTGCGTCCCACATTACTACATCCTTATCTCTGCTCCCTGGCATTACTGGTTTCCTTAAGTCCCTGCTAAAATACCATTTTCTTCAAGAAGCCTGGTGCCTTCCTTCTGTGGATGATCTCCAATTTATCCTGTGTATATATAATTAGTATATAGTAGTTCTAATGTTGCCTCCTGAATCAGACTGTGAGTTTTCTTTTCTCCTTATTTGTATCCCCAGAACTTAGAAGGTGCTTTCTAAAGCATTATTTTTTAACCCCAAAGCAGTCAGAGTTAAATGACTTGCCCAGAGACACACATTTAGTAAGTGTTAAATATCTGAGGCGCGAATTTGAACTCTGGTCTTCCTGACTTCAGAAGCAAAGCTCTATTCACTGCATCATCTAGCTGCCCCTTGGTAAATGCATCTTGAATTGATTAAAACAATGCTTGAATTAATTCATTTCTAACCATTAAAACAAAATAAAACAAAACACTTCAAGTCCTTTATGATTTTGAGATTCTAGGATTTTAAAATGCACAACTGATTTTATAATCAGGCACAATTACACCAGTTGTGCTTTTTTTTTCTATTGTAAGTGGTTCTATTAAACAAGATATTTTTTCTTGTCAATGATATAGAGATAGATATAGATATATGTATATATATATATTAAAATTAATTCCTCTATTGAAGGCCTAACATTGATTTTGAAAATTGAAGAGATAATTTAGTATTTTTAAGTCTACTGAAATCCAAATCAACTAACTGCTATATTTCTAAACAATTATATTACCCTGAGAATACTTAGGGTTAGATGTAGCAGGGAAAAATTATTGTCTTTGAACATGAAACATCTCAAAGATATAAAATGCCTCTTTTTTAAAATTGAGAGGCCTAGGACTCTTTTGCTTTATTTTGTTTACCAGATGTAATCAGAATCCCTGAGGACTTCATCTAAGATTGCAACCCTATAAAATATGTCCTCATTTACCAAAATCTGAAGAAGAATAAAAGAAATTGGTGAAAATAAAGTTAGGAGATCAAAGTAAGTTCTCCTTTTTCATCTCTGTGCAATGAAATGCAAATCTATTCACCAAGGACTGATATGCTATTCTGCAAGTTACAAAATTGTAGGAAGTCAGACATCATTTGAAAAGGAGATGATTGTGTCATAAAATCATTTTTTGGCTCAGTGAATTATACAGTATTTAGGAAAGACAGAGCTAGAAAGAACAAGTAGATTTAAAAGAATTCTTCATACAAAACTTTAACTAAAAATGAAAAAGTTTAATTTCTTATTACTTCTTAAAATGCCTCACTAGTCACTGGCCTACATTACTTTTGATATTCAAAAGCTTTAAAATAGTCTCAGCATAAGATGATGGGGTAGGGGAATTTGATTGACAAGGCATTTCTTTGTAAACCAGCCTTCATCCTTCTAGGCCATCTATCTAGATGAAGACTAAAAATAGGAAAAGGCAGAAACAGAAACTATTTTGACATGGCTGTGTATTATTTTGTACTTGCAAAGAAGTTCAAGTTCTACTCATGACATGTAGAGATGGTTGTTTGTCCTTTGTTCCCCCTAAGTGACCATGACATCAGGGAGGTGACACCATGACATGCAAGTGAATTGGAACTGAGTGAGGGAGGATTGAGCAAGCTCATCTGCTTTACTTTCTCTTCTGGAACTTTGTGGATAACTGGAAATGGCCCTGAATGGAGTGGAGACCTTGGCCTTTTTAAGATAAGGTCTTTAAAGGGTATCAATTTGCCCATTCGGTGATTAAGGATAATTAAGAAAAAAAGAATCAAAGAATGGTCTTTTTTTTAATCTAGTCATATATAAATAAGTAAATAGGAATCAGTCTGGAAGAGGAAAACCTTTGGGGTTTCTGGCCAAAATAACGACATAATATGATGATCATGGGTAAGTTACTCAATGTCTCATTGTCCTAGACAATTCTTTAGAATTCAAGTTACAGATGACCTGTCATTTTGCTGATCATGAAAAGAGCTTCTAGAGAATGGGTTTCCTACAGTGATGAGACCACAGGTATGAAATCCACCCTCAAAAATGGGGACACAGAGTTGTGTTCCCCAGTTTCACCATTGTGCCTTTTTTTAACAGATAAACCATTTTTAAAAACTGTAATATGCTTAAACAACAATTAATAGTCGACTAATAAAGAAAATGAATGGTAGTAGAGAAAAATCATAATGGCAAACAATCTTTTAGTTTTAACAACTGAACTGAAAAGTTGATTTATGTAATAATTAATTTTTTCCCTATAAAAGTTCAAATTGATTTGTAAAATAACCATATCCTATTTGAAATATCAGAAGTCTTGAGTAGTTAAAAATTTAAATACCCTAGGGTTTTTAAATTTAAAATTCAACATGAAGTTTGGGAAAATGTTCCCCCACAGAAGGAAATTTTCACTGATATTAATACTTGGACAAATGAAAAATCATTTATTAAGTACTTATGATGTGCCAGACACTGTGCTAAATGCTAAGGTAATAAATATAAAATATTTATACTTCATGGCCTCAAGGAGCTTACGTATTCTGATTTTTAAAAATAGTATATTTAGGAATATTAAATATTTAGATGGCTCTGTGATTTCATCATTATGGGCACTTCTACCACCACTATACATTTCAATTCCCTTATTACACTGTCCAATTCTACTTAATGTCTTTGTATAAATTCTTCATGGAATATTCACTCAAACCTTTAAAGATAACTAGAAAGTATTTTTTTAAAATTGGGAGGTACTTTCTATAAAAATATTTTTTAAAAATCTATTGGCATAAGGGCTTGTCTCAACTGCAAACTTTTATTATAATATCCCACAATGACTTATCTTATTATCTTTGTAGTATACACCTGAACACGTGATTGGACCTGGAGCAGAAATTGATCCGACTCAAATAACCTTTCCTGGATGCACTTGTCTCACAACTTCTTGCCTTCCTACCATTTGTTCATGTCTCCTTCATGGGGAGAATTATGATAATTTATGCCTCAGAGACATAGAAGGTAAAGTGGAATTTGCCAGGCCAGTGTTTGAATGCAATGTCATGTGCCAGTGCAGTGAACAATGCAAGAACAGAGTAGTTCAAAGAGGTCTGCAATTCAATCTCCAGGTGTTCAAAACGGACAAGAAAGGCTGGGGGCTTCGCACCTTGGAATTTATACCCAAAGGGAGGTTTGTTTGTGAATATGCTGGTGAAATTTTAGGATCTTTGGAGGCACGCAGAAGAATACAGCAACAAACAAAGCATGATTCAAATTACATTATAGCTGTCAGAGAACATATATGTGATGGCCAAATAATAGAAACCTTCGTGGATCCCACCAACATAGGCAACATTGGCAGATTCCTAAACCATTCTTGTGAGCCAAACTTATTGATGATCCCTGTTCGTGTTGACTCAATGGTGCCTAGATTGGCACTGTTTGCAGCCAAAGACATTTTGCCAAAAGAAGAACTTTCTTATGACTATTCAGGAAGATTTCGTAATTTCACAAAGAATGATAGAAACCAAGAAATTCCAGATAAAGACAAAATGGGGAAGCCTTGTTATTGTGCTACCAAATCATGTGCTGCTTTCTTGCCTTATGACAGTTCACTGTATTCACCCTTAGAAAAACAAACCACAAATTAAAAGACCAATTAAAAAAAAATAATGGCATGAGGCTACTTTACATTAGTAGTTAACATACATAATCATAAGAATTTGCTTCAACAGTTAAAACCAAAAGGCATAAAATAAACATATATATATGAAGAAGCATACACCACATATAGAGTTGATGATATATTCATTTCAAACTATTTCATGATTGAGAATGTAATAGCATTTCCAAATCATAAAGTGAAAATGAACATGTAACACAAAAGAAGAGAGAACTCTGATAATGCCCATTGAATTGTGTGAAGATTATAAAATTATGAGACATAGTTTCTGGGTAATTTAATCATTTTATTAATAAGGCCAGCACATTATTAATAAAAGGATAGTCATTTGGCTGATTCTCTCAGTCTTATTGGCCATGGGCTATCAATTTATATGCCCTTTGAAGAGTAGGTATTCTGGGGATAGGGGGGAAGGTTACCAATCAGCTCTGATTGGTTAATATAGTTAGAAGTGGGTCTTGGAGTACAGTCCCTAATTTAGGTCACCCAAATCTAGGTTAAAAAGACATCAATTTTCATAACCACCTGTTTTTAACAACAGGGAGACTCAACTTTTCCCCAGACCTATCTGAGCAAATACAATGAGCAGAAATAAAATATTAGTTCAAACTTAGGATTTCTTTTACTGTCTGATTAGATTTTGGCCTGGGTAAATCTCTTAACAGAGATTTCCCTCTCTAGTTGATTTCTGGATGAGGAAGTAGAAAAAGGGGGGAAACGTGATTCTGATCCAATAATTAGTTACTAAATACAAGAGAGAAATATTAATTCCTCACAATTGTGATCTTTATCTTCCTGCTTTATGGCCCTATTGTATGACAGAGAACTATTTGGGAGTATAATAAATATCTTCAAAGTTCAAGATACTCAATACTCTTAGAACCCCTGTATATCATTTTGCAAATTCCTATTCCAAGCACTAAATAGTAAAACAGCAATGAGAAAGATTATATAATTACTCTAGATCATGGAAGAACTCTGTGAATCTTACATTTGTATATTATACATTTTATATTATATTAAACATCAATATTTGCTTCTTCCTCCACTAATGACCTACTCCAATGATTTGTTCAAGTCAGCAGGCATTTATGACATGCCTACTATTTTTGCCAGGCACTGTGCTAAATACTGGGAATACAATACAAGCAGAAACAAGGACAGAACCTATTCTCAAAAAGTTTTCAATCTTATGGAGGAAAACAACACATAAATGTTCTGAAGTACCAGTTTTATAGTGTTCTACCTGACAAGCACTCTTTGTCAGTTAGGTAATAATACTCCAAACATTCTGCTATCTGGAAGCACGAACCAAAGTATCTTCCAACATCCTGTCTTCTGAGGTCAATGTGACAGCAAGTGAACAAGCCCCGGTTTTGGATAAAAAAGATCTTAGTTCAAGATTCACCTCTGCCACTCAGTGACTACAGCCTTGGCCTAAGTCATCTAAGCTTCTCTGAGTCTCAGCTTTCTCATCTGTAAAATATGGAGATTAATTGAAGTAAAATGATAAAGTGAATTTGGAATCAGAAGAGCCATGGATTTAGAATCAAGCCTTGAGTTCCAATGATGCTGATTATTACTTCTGTCATGCATGGCCCTAATCTTTCTGGTTCTGTTTCTTCATCTGTAAAATGAGAGGATTGTGCTAGATAAGCTTCAGGGTCCCATGTCCAGTTCTAAATTTTATGCTCTTAGAATTTGCACTATCATTTCCCCAAAGCTTTTGTAAGAATCAAGAGAGTATATGTAAACCATTTTCTTTAACAAACATAAAGCACTTTACAAATGCAAGTTATTACTACAGTGATTCCCCATGAAATGGCTCTTTATGATAGCTAGAAACAAAGCTTTGAGACCTTTAGTTTGATCTACTATGTCATTTTTGCAAATCGGTTTTTCTTTTCCCAAAAAAATTGTTTGAGGATGGCAGGGGGGCTGTAGGAAAGGGGAGAGCAGTAATTAAGTATACTCTCAGTCATTGAGGTGGTGCCAATCCATTTAGCTTTAAAAATAACTATACTACTAATGTGACTTTAAGAAAATTAAGCATAAGCTGTTATTGTTTTGAGGACAAAACTTTCCATAGTCACAAAAACAACATGGTTTCATTATACCTACAATTAAAAATAGTACATTTACAAAATTAGAATAAGATGTGTATAGTTATATACTCTACTTTATGAAATAATTTTTTTCTGGAAAAAAACAAGTATTAATTTTTCTATTTAACTCATTTATAAATATGGAGATTTATATTTTGGAAATCATTTTGGCTTAAGGACATCATAAAAATCACACTTAAGAATGCAGTCAATTCTTTAAAATCATCTATTTAAAGGAAAATTATAATTTCCTGATAAAACATTAATAATATTATATAAAGTCAATGGCTTTTCTGAAGGATATTGTACCTGGCTGAAAGGAAAAAAATCAAGTCATTTAAAATGTGTAATTCTAGAGATATTTTCTCTTTCCCACATAGGAACAATAGGTAACCTCTATTTAGATAATTCCAACTCTCAAATGGGAAGATTAGAATTTCATTTTGAGAGTCTTTTTATTTCCTAATTGTTAAGATAAATATTAGACTATTTTTGCATCAGGAGTTCAAGTATTACTTGCTTTTAAAATTCTATTCCTCAAGTCAACATATGTTATTTTTAGTAGGTAAAGGACAATGCTTTTATTTGGATGATTTTATGGGTCTCTCCCCATGCTTTAAACTTGCAGGTGAGATTATTTTCCACTTTATCCTTGCTCTGAGGAAGCTAAAAGATCTTTTATAAGTTTTTGAGGTATCCACCTCAAATAAAAGGAAAAGAATGAAAGGAAACAAGAATAGAGGTAAATTAAGGGGAGGACTCTTACCAGGGCCAAAAACTACCACACCGAGCATTTAAAGAGGGTAGTTTTTCTATTAATGTTTTTGTTTAAAATCTTGGTCAGTTCTTTATGATAGTAAGCCTAATTCCTTCTGTTTGGGCTCTCCAATAAACATTATACTTGCAAGACAATATAACAAAGATTTTCTTTATATACCATTAGTTTAAAAGAGTCATTAGATTTAGAATTCGATTAAATTCAACTAATACTTTTCAAGTATTTGTGATACTTAAATAGATTTGTAATCACATTGCTTCAGGAGTTCCCTCTGTGGCTATCCAACTTGTGGAATTTTGGTCTATATTCACCTAAAGTTTGCCACAGGATATCCACCCAACAAACTAAAGGTCCCTCTGACCATTCACCTGTCTTCCCTAGCTTTTACCATGAGGCTAGTGTCTTTCTCACAATTCCTTGGTGATTGAACATGTACATACAGCATGATAAATATATAGTTGTTGGAAAATCACAGTCTCTGCCCAACCTCCATCAGGAGATGAAACCACTTTAATAATGCAAGATGATATGTTTGTACTTTTTAAATAAAATACAAACAATTGTGGAACAATTTGGAGTCCTACATGACTCTCTTCAACAATGAAATGCTTCAAACCAGTTCCAATTGTTCAGTGAAGAGAGCCATATACACCCAGAGAGAGGGATGTGAAATGTGGACCACAACACAACATTTTCATGCTCTCTATTGATGTTTGCCTGCATTGTATTTCCTTTATCGGATTATTCTTTCTTGTAGGTACGATTTCTCCTGCACAAAAATGATGTGTGGAAATAACTATACATATATTCGATTTCTTAAGTATTCTAACATAATTAACATGTAGTGGATATCCTGCCATGTAGGGGAGGGGTGGGGAGTAGGGGGGAAAAATTGTAACAGAAAACTTTGTGAGGGTTAATGTTGAGGAATTACCCATGCATATGTTTTGCAAATAAAAAGTATTAATTAAAAAAAAACAATTTGGAGACCTAGAGGGGAGTGATCAGAAGGTTAAAGGGGCTAAGAATCATCATCTAGAAAACAGCTGATCTCTCTAGAACTAAATTCTAGAGAAAAGACTAAATACTTTCATATATCTGAAGGGTGATCATAAGGGAATAGATATTTAATTCAAATGAGCCGCCATTTATTAAGAATCCATGGTATGGAAAGTCATATAGAAGACATGGCCAGCAGGTCCATTTCTGGAGCCAGAAGGGCAAGAACTGCAGTCATGTACAATCAGCTGGAAACATTTTTCTACTTGACACAAGCATGATCTCTGGAGACATATCTGATACTCCTCCATTATCTTTGTGGGAATATTTCTTCCCTTGACCATTAAACTTGACATAAGGGCAAAAACATAGGGAAAACACACACACACACACCTTTTTCTCTGGCCCTCAAACACATCAGTCCTTTCCATCTGTCATTTGGATGTGAAGGATTAAAAGAGTACTCCCAAATTGGCCTGTGCTCTTAGATAATGGGACCTAAAATTGGAAGACCTCAGCATTCATACCAAGGCCAATATCTTCTTTTTACAGATAAGGAAACAAAGGCTCAGAGAGACTGTGACTTGCCCAAAGTCACAAAGTGTTCTTGAATTTTGTGATGCAATGTGACATAAACTTGAAAGAGAAACAGAAATGGAGAGAGGAAAGAGGAGGGAGGAAGGGAGAGGATCAGCTATGTGAAAAACTTTGTTTTGAAGAAAGCATAAGAACAAAATTATTTTCCTAATAAATTCTTTTGTATCTCTGCTGGGTTTCTTCCATGCAGAAAAATGAAAGACTTTTATAACCCACAGTTTGGGATTTCTCTTGATTTATTCATTTTTAGAAAGGAATGATGTAGTTGAATTAAAAGCATCTATTCTCTATTGTTTACATAATTGGGCAAAAGATCAAACCCTCCTCCTCTAGACTATTTTAAGACTGAATTTTTTCTCTAGTTGTGCTAAGAAGTTACATTTCTCCTCCTCCACAAAACCATTCTCCTCCTCCCAATATTTTCTTCATCCTGGTGGCATTTGGGGGATTATACAGAGTTCTTCTCTTCTGCTTATCTGTACTCCTCATTTGCAAAGCTCCAGGGATCAGAAATGCCAATAACTATGGCACCACTATCCAGACCTTGCCTTCCCTTTTTCCTCTTCCGCATGTCTCCAGTCTCCCCATTCTCTGCTACCACCTGCTGTTGCCCACCGAAGTGGGTCCTCATTGTGAAAGCCTGAGCATGTTGCAGTCCACTCTGCCCCCTTTACCTCTGTTAACAATTCTAATGGGGCCACACTGCCTAACCTTTTATGTTCTCAGACATCCCTGCCGATGCTAGAAGGTGGTGCTGTCCAATGGAAAGGTCCCAATTCCCAAGTCAGAAGAGCTGGGTTCCAGTCCCACCTGGAAGACCACTCGTTCTGTCACTGAACAAGTCACTTCCCCTGGACATGCCGGCATTCTTGTGTGTAACAGCAGAGCAGTGGACTACTAGCCTCCGAGATCCCTCTCAGCACAAGAGCGTCCCTGTATCTCACTATTTTTCTCAACACACTTAAGGTCTTGGACTAGATTGGGCTCCATTGCTTCTCAGATCCCTTCTAAGGATCTTCTCCAGGATCTATGATCCTAGAGCCAGCTAGGGAGCATCACAGTGCACAGAGGGCTGGTCCTGGAGTCAGGGAGACTCATCCGGCTTCAGACCCTTCCTAGCTGTGTGACCCTGGGCAAGTCACTCAACTCTGCCCCCAAATCAGTTCACGAAGAGTCGGACACAGCCGAAAATTACTTAACAAAAATGATCCTATGAATTGGATTCAAATCTCTAGGATTGTGAACAAGATATTTAAACTCTTGTTTCCTCCAACGAAGGTATTGGTCTCGATCTCAGAAGGGAGGAAGGGGGAAGGGAACAAGCACCTGTCATGGGCACCTACTATGTACCAGACACTGTGCTGAGTGCTTTACAATAGAGTTCTGCACTTACAGTAGTGCTACTCACCACCTTACCCTCCTCCACTCTGAGTTTTGAGATACATGCAAATACCTACCCCCATGGCTTCCCCATTTCCAGAATCATCCAGTTACAAACTTCCTCTGCCTGACAAATACTGCTCCCAGTCAACCAGCTTGCCTACCCAAGAGTGATGTCAGCCATTGCTACCCCAACTACCTGGAACAGCTCTTGACCTCCTTCCCTTTGACCAATCTCTTTTGTCACAAATGGCTGACCCCCTTCCTTCAGAATGACTATTCTCTGCTACCTCCTTTCTGTGACTGGCATTGGCTGGTCACCTGACCTGACTGTCCTCAGGCCAAAATATCCAATGTTTGTCAATCCAATGTAGATAACTGCTTCTAAATATATCTGTAAATTATTATTTGAAGGTTTAGTCTGAGCTTTTCCGAATTACTCTTAATTACATCCTAAATCCTTCTTTTTTAAGGATGCAAGGAGGACCTTTGATATCTCCTACTTACAAAAGGCTCCTTTCCTCAAATTTTTACCTTGTCTTCTTCCAAGTTCCTGCCTCACATTTCTGTAGACTTTAAATGTAAGAGATACAGCTCCAATAGAGGCCCTTTTCGAGGAGCACAAAGAGACAGCAAAACATCAAGAACTACTCAAAGAATGATCCTAGCTAGGATAATGGATAGAGTGCTGAACCTGAAATCAGGAAAATAAATCTTCCCGAGTCCAAAATCTAGCCTTAGACACTTATTAGCTAGGTAACCCTAGGCAAGTCACTTAACCCTGTTTGACTCAGTTTCCTCATCTGTAAAATGAACTGGAGAAGGAAATGCCAAAGCACTCCAGTATCTGCCAAGAAAATCCAAATGGGCTCATGAAGAGTCACACCCAGTAAAGGATCTTCATGATTTCTAGCCTTCCCACTGTTCTACCCACCATTTGTTCTGTAAACTTTGCTTCTGATCTTGACAGCTGCCTTTCACTCAGTCATGTATCCTTATAGTGATCCATTCAAGTACTTATTGAGTACTTAACAAAATGACTGATAAAGTAATAATAATTCTTATAATCATAACCAGCATTTGTACAGGTCTTTAAGATACGCAAAGCCCCATACGTATCATTTCACTAAAGTCTGTGATATAGACATGGCAGGTATTATTATCTCCATTTAGAAAAGAAACAGGCTTTGAAATATTAAAATGATTTGCTCTGTGTTTCTACAGCTAGTGAATTATAGGCTGGACTTGAATTCTCCCTTCAAGTAAAAGACCTTTCCTTAATTTTCCATATCTATTTTAAAGCCCTAGATAGATGTTAGTTAGAATTGCAATTATTATTATGTTATCAGTTACTTTGTAAGTACTTAATGAGAACCCAAATGAATCACCATGTGGAAAAATTGATTGAATGAAATGCAGCTGTCAGGAAAGGTAAGGAAATAACCTAAATAAACATAACTGGTAATCCACCTCACTTTCTTTAGTCCACTCTCTGGAAGTAATTAATGGTATATTTAAAGTCAAACTATTTGAGTTCTGATTTCAACTTTGCTACTTCTTCAGTGAGTAATCTTTGGACAAATCACTTAAACTCCTGGACCTGAGTTTCCTAATCTGGAAAATGAAGGCATTCATCTCTAAGGTTCCTTATAGCACAAAATCCACAAGCTTATAAATATAAACATGGAGATATATGCTGAAATTGGGGTCCCAATTATAACATCCTTCAGTCAGCCCCTAGGGTCTACTTTGAGCCTTTGTGCTTCACTTGGCTGTTGAATGGCACAAAAGAAGTCACAGGCTCCAGAGTCACAGACCTGGAAGGGGCCTGAAAGATAACTGCTTCCTTTTTACAGAGTAGGAAAGCAGGAGCAGGGAGAAGTTCCTGGTAAGGCTCCTGCCCTTCTCAGTCAGTGGGAGTTATATTCAGAGCAAAGGGATATTCCCACCATCTTTCCACCTTAGTGCAGGTGCAGGAACACAGAGCATCAACCAGCCATGAATGGAGAAAGGTAGGGAGGAGCAAATCTGGGACTTTTTAAAACTTTTCACCCAACTTCTGTAAGTTCAAAATCACTATCCCATTGGTTTTCTCTACTGCCAACGGTCTTTTGAAGAAGGAAAGTCAGTAGAATTTGACCCCTGAACCTTTGGGCCTCTGTTCTAACCATTAACCCTCTTTCTTCTTCTATACTTACTCAGTAGGGCTTAGTGCTTTTCCATGTCTCTGATTCTCTAAGAAAATGGATTATGCCTTCCTTAACTATAAACACTAGTGATTTTTTTAAAGAGCAATGCCTGAAAATAATCAGAACTGAATGTTATGAAATTATAATGAGCAAGCTGGGACTTAAGGAACACACATGAAAAAAACATTTCGTTTCCTTCCTCTATAGGAAGTGGACTATGAGGGTAAAATGCTACATATAAATCTTGCTTTTTTATATGCTATTTCATTTTAGGGAATTTGTTTTCTTTCTTCTCTTTTCTATACTTTATTAAAAGGGATGGCTTTCTGGGAGGGATTTGAGGGAAGAATCCAATGGAAAATACGTTGTTGTTCAGTTGTTTTTAGTTATGACTGACTTTCCATAACCCCTTTGGGGGGTTCTTTTAGCAAGAATACTAGAGGGATATGCCATTTCCTTTTCCAGATCATTTTACAGATGAGAAGCTGAGGCAAACAGGATTAAGTGACTTTTCCAGGCTCACACAGCCAGCAAGTTTCTGAGGTGAAATTTGAACTCAGGAAGATGAGTCTTCATGACTCCAGTCACTGCATCAGCTAGCTAAGTAATATAAATAATAAAGATATCAGAATTTTCTTAAAAGAAACAATAGCCAAACTCATTTAAGAGTTATCATCACAGGGCAGCAAGGTGGCGCAGTGGATAGAGCACTAGCCTAGAAGTCAGGAGGACCTGAGTTCAAATATGGTCTCTGACACTTAACATTTCCTGGCTGTGTGACCCTGGACAAGTCACTTACCTTAGGGGAAAAAAAGTTATCATCACTGGCTTAATCTTAATCTAGAGATGAAGGGAGAGAAGAGATTAAATGACTTGCTTAAAGTCATGCAACTAATAGATTTTCAGAGGTGAATCCTCTTCCATCATGTCCTGGTATTCTTTGTTTCTTCACTTCTCTTGGCTCCCTTCAAGAATCCCACCGATGACTTAGTATGTTAGGTCTTCACACACCCCGTCTGTTCCAATATTCTATTCAGCTAAAGAGAGGGAGGCCTTTGGTAGCCTTTCAGGTCTCTGCAAAAGCCAAATTCATGGTTTTATAGCCTGAATTGCGGCTGGCCAGAAGCACAGATTCCATTTATAACATCGTAGCTAGGGAATTAACTGTACTCTGCAATGTTGTTTCGCCTAAAGTGATATTTTCATCAAAACTAATTGTAAGATACACACAAATTTCTTGCAAAGCAAGAAATAAATGTCCCCTGAAGGCTCTACTGCCAAGTGTTAGAGGAGTTCCAAAGAAGGAAAGAATCATTCTGACTCAGTCCTGAAGGTTTTCTATGTTTATCCCAAGGATCATTGATCCATGACTTCTATCAGTCTGAAGTGTTCTCTTCCCCTCGTGAAGAATGTAGCCTGTCTGTGACTTGTTAGCAAAGTCCTGGTATGGTGCTTGAAGCTTATAAAAGTTGTGTCTTATCCAGGGTCATACAGCCGGTGTCAGACATCCTGCAATCTGCCTCTAAATTCAGCCTGGGCAGTTAATGTAGATAGAGCTTTGGCTTTTGGAGTCAGAGGGTCCTGAAATCAGCCCCTACCTCAGATACTTACTAGCAACGTATGTACCCCCTCCGTGCTTTAATTTCCTCACCCTTTCTCCTCTCCCAATTCTTTCCAATTATAAATAGAGCTTCCAAGAATATTTTTGTCTTTTTTTTTTGAGTTTTTAGGATCATGGAGTTAGAACCTTGTGGGAGCTTCATGATCCCCAGAGATTTAATTGGGTCAGGAAGCTTGAAACCATGCTCCTCTAACTCTGAATGTAGAGGGCCTTGATAGCATGTGAAGTCCTTCCATAGCATCAGAACAGGAAGGCTTCATGCCTGGCTTGTGTGTCATAAAGCTAGGAAGCTACCAGATGGCCACTGGCTCTTCTTTAATGCCCCAGACCCAGTTTTCCAGGGTTCTTGGCTTTCTTCTTTCAATTGTACCATGGTGCTTTTATTCTTCGTCAATAGTCTTTCATTAGGATAGTGTCATAGTGTCACTGTCAAAAACACGAATCAATCTGTAAAACTGATTGTACACTGCCATACTGGTGGGCAAAAGAACTAGACCAAACCATAGCCAGATGGACAGCAATACTAGTCTCCCAATAGTTTTTAATGGTTCAAAAACTGGCATCATTTAGATTGTTAAAAACTTGCAAGGCCAAAATCAACCTCATTTCTTTTCAAACAGTGCCACCCAATGGAATTCTACTGCAATATTAAATGATTTAACCTTTAAAAATTAAGTGTGTGTATGTACATATATACACAGACATATGTATACACATATACATGCATATATATACATATGTGTATATACATATATACACACATACATATTTACACAAGTTCTCAGCTTTAGTAGTGGTAAGGTTCTATAAGACACAGCAATCCTTGAAGGCACCATCAAGAGCTAGAAGAAAAATTTAAATGAATTGGAGAAAAACTATTAATATCATTTAATTTGATGGTAATTTTGATGGAATAATTTGATGTTGATAGCAAACATCTGATAAAAGTATAACATCTCAAATCTATAGGGAAGTGACGCAAATTTATTAAAACTCATCCAATTGATAAAAGGTCAAAGGTCATGGAAAGTTTTCAGAGAAAGATATGCAAACTATTAACAAATGGAAAATATGGCGAGAGACAGAGAAAGAGAGAGAAAAAGAAAGAGAGACAGACAGACAGATAGGCAGACAGAGAGAAATTGTTCATGTTGGAAGAGTACCCAGCGAGGACATTCCAGACACACTGATATACTTTTGGTGGAAACTATGAATTGATTCAATCATTCTGTAAAATAATTTAGAATTATCCAAGGACCATGGTTCAGATCTCAACTCTATATTTACTATCATGTGATTAAAGCAAAATAATTTTTCTCTCTGGAACCCAATCTTCTCATGTACTAGATGGCCTATAAGGTTATTTTTTAGCTCTAATTCTATTTTCTTGGGATTAAACTATTCATATCTTTTCATACAGTCATTTCACTTCAGGGTTTATATCCCAAGGAGGTTAATGACAGAAATGGGCCAAAATTGATATCAGAACTATTCAGAATAACAAAAAGCTGAGAACAGAGTATGTGTCCAGTGACCATGGAATGACTAAACAAACTTTGGTCTATGGATGTAATGGGATATAACGCATCAAAATAAGTGAGGAATATGATGAACCCAGAGGAACCTAGACTTTCATGAAGTGATACAGAAGGAAGAAAGCAGAACCAGGAGAATACAATGTGACAATAACATTAAAACCAACAGAATTAGGTAGTATGGGAGTAGTATTTGTCCTCTGCATCAGTTACTCCATCAAGGACTGAAGGGTCAAAATGAGGACCACGAGGAGCCAGCAGAAATGAAAGAGCATCCATGGGGATGGAATGGAAGGAAGGAGTTCAGTGAGCTCCCCCGCACAGATTCCTCCAAACAAATCTACAAAATATACCAAAGAGAATCCTGATGAGGGAATTCAGGACAAGACACTGTGAGTTCTTTGTCCATCCAAGCTCAGTATAAGGAGACAGGTAGGAAGGTCTGAAGTGATGGATTTGGGCCAGGAGTGTCCAACACAAGGAATACATTCACACCCAGAAAGAGTCTGTGCTCCACAATGAGAAAAGGTCTCAGAACTATCCTAGTACACTCACTCCCAGACATACAGCAGGGCATAGCAATGAGAACATATGCAAACTGGCAGCCTGGTTATCCATTATCCAGTTCTAGGGCATGGGTCCAGGGCAAAGTGAAAGGAGATCTGCATAGAGCAGTATTATTTCTGGGCAGGGAGATTCTGAGCTGTGTACTGAGAAGAGTTGTAGGCTTCCCTTTGGTCTGGGATTCCTGCCTTGATTTTTTCCTCTGTAGGATGGGCCAGATGTTAAACATACAGCAGCAGTACTGTAGCCCAGATCCCAAAAAGGGTCTCATGGTTAGCATCTGGCCCATCCTATAGAGGAAAAATCAAGGCAGGAATCCCAGACCAAAGGCAAACCTACAATTCTTCTACTCTGAACCAACAGAGCTTTCCAGCTAGTTTATAGGGGTAGAGTCTATCACCAGTCTACTTTTGCACAGATCTAAATACAAGTCAGAAACTTGGAGAGTCCTGGGGGTGATGGGGAGCAATCATACTTTGACCTGGTCAAGAGAGGGAGGAAGTAGGCTGAAAGATTGGGCAGACACAAAAAGAACCCCATCATTATGAGCTATTGTGTCAGGAATGCTCAACACACAAATACAGAAGAGAATAATTTCAAAATATTTATAAGCATTATCTCAGAGGAAAACATAGTTTGAGAACAAACTCAACTAGAATTCCTGGAAGAGATGAAGCAAGAATATTTTTTTTTAAAGTTTCAAATTTTTTAAATGGAGTGAGAGCTCTTGAGGGAAAACAATGGAAAAGAAGTGAACACTATGGAAGAAATAATTGATAATTGAATTAATAACTTGGCTCAAAATGTATAAACCCTTGCTCAAATAACAAATTCCCTGAAAATTAGAATGGATGAAATAAAAACCAATGATTCCGGAGGACAACAAAAAAATATTAAAACAAAGAGAAAAGGCTGGGGGGAAAGAAGAAAATGTATCACATAGCAAAAATAAATGACCTGGAAGGTTGAGAGATTGAAGAGAAAAAGGGTTTTTTTTATTAATTAATTATTTATTTATTTTTGCTGAGTGGGTTTAAGTGACTTGCCCAAGGTCACCCAGTTAGGAAGTATTAAGTGTCTGAGGCCAGATTTGAACTTAGGTCCTCCTGACTTCAGGGCTACCCACTGCGCCACCTAGTTGTCCCCAAAGAGAAAAAGTTTAAGATTCATTGAAAGGGCAGCTGGGTGGCACACCAGCACTGAAGTCAGAAGGAACTGAGTTCAAATATGACCTCAGATACTTAACATTTCTTAGCTGTGTGACCCTGGGCAAGTCACTTAACCCCAGTTGCCTCAGGGTAAGAAAGACTCATTGAAGCATCTGAATACCATGAATGGAAAAAAAAACCTAGATATCATATTTTAAGAAATTTTAAGAAGAAAACTGTCCAGATCTTTCTGAATAAGAAGGCAAAATGGAAAAAAGAAATAATTTACTGGTCATTTCCTGAAAGAAATATGAAAATGAAAACTCCTAGGAATAGCATACCAAAACTTCCAGCTCAAAGAAAAAATACTGAGAACAGCCAGGAAAAAAAAAAAAAGAATTCAAGTACTGAGGAGCCACAGTCAGGATCAAACATGGCTTAGCAGCTACAACTAAAAAAAGAGAAAAGAATGTGGAATTCTGTATTCCAGGAGATGGACTTCCAGCCCAGAAAAACTCAACAAAGCTGAG
Organism: Myrmecobius fasciatus; assembly: GCA_023553655.1. NCBI lineage: Eukaryota > Metazoa > Chordata > Mammalia > Dasyuromorphia > Myrmecobiidae > Myrmecobius > Myrmecobius fasciatus. The sequence goes on from JAJPUD010005764.1 coordinate 121,911, forward strand.
TATAGTACTATGGGGTTAGGGAAGTGGAAGGCAGATGGATTTTTAATGAAATAGAAGTACAATAATAAAAAACTAAAATAAGATTGCTTACATTCAAATATGGGAAGTCAATACACATGCCTTCTGAAGCCTATCAGCATCAGGATTCATTGGGGAAAGCCAATGAAACAAGGTCCAAGAGTGGTTCTGTTTTGTTTGAATTATCATCAGAATACAGAGAGGGAAAGTCAAGGATGTACAAGTCAACAGGTCTACAATCAAGGAGAGAGCAGCAGACAGTGGAACTCCACTTACATCTGAACCGGTCAAAAGGAAGAACATACACCGCTGGGTACCGAGATATATTTCATTCAACAGGGAAATAGGAGGAAAAGGGGGGAAAGGGAAGGGAATTTAAAGATTAAGGGGGGGCTCTCAGCTCTTCTCCCAAGCTCGGTGCCAGGATCTGCTGCTTTGGTAACATCCCTGAGACAAGATGGTGAAGGTCGGAGTCAATGGATTTGGCCGTATTGGTGACCCGTGCTGCATTGGGCTCTAACAGAGTAGACATTGTGGCCATCAATGACCCCTTCATTGATCTTAACTACATGGTTTATATGTTTCAGTATGATTCCACCCATGGCAAGTTCAAGGGCACTGTCAAGGCTGAGAATGGAAAGCTGGTGATCAATGGGAAGGCCATTACCATCTTCCAGGAGCGGGATCCCACTAACATTAAGTGGGGAGATGCTGCAGCCGAGTATGTGGTAGAGTCCACTGGCGTCTTTACCACCATGGAAAAGGCTGGGGCTGACTTGAAGGGTGGGGCAAAGCATGTCATAATCTCTGCGCCTTCTGCTGATGCCCCCATGTTCGTGATGAGAGTGAACCATGAGAAAGATGATAATTCCCTTAAGATTGTCAGCAATGCCTCCTGCACTACCAACTGCCTGGCCCCCTTGGCCAAGGTCATCCACGACAACTTTGGCATTGTGGAAGGACTCATGACCACAGTTCATGCTATCACTGCTACTCAGAAGACAGTCAACAGCCCCTCCAGCAAGCTGTGGTGTGATGGGCGTGGCGCTGCCCAGAACATCATCCCTGCTTCCACTGGCACCGCTAAGGCTGTGGGCAAGGTCATACCTGAGCTGAACGGAAAGCTCACAGGCATGGCTTTCCGTGTTCCTACTCCCAATGTATCCATTGTGGATCTGACCTGCCGCCTGGAGAAACCTGCCAAATATGATGACATCAAGAAAGTGGTGAAGCAAGCAGCAGAAGGACCTTCGAAGGGCATCTTGGGCTACACAGAAGACCAGGTCGTATCCTCTGACTTCAACAGCAACACCCACTCTTCCACCTTTGATGCTGGTGCTGGCATTGCCCTCAACGGCCATTTTGCCAAGCTCATTTCCTGGTATGACAACGAGTATGGTTATAGCAACCGTGTAGTGGACCTCATGGTCTACATGGCCTCCAAGGAGTAAAGTGGGAAAATGGATCTTCATCCCCAGCCAAAAAAAAGCTATTCCACCACTGGGGAGCCCACATCACTAACCTATGTTCCTTTACTGGGGATCCCATTCCCCATTCACATTGTTGTCCCAAAGCCACCCCTGTAGTAGGGGGGAGAAGCCTAGAGTGTCCTATATTGTGTACCATCAATAAAGTCACCTTGTTCAGTGAAAAAAAAAAGATTAAGGGGGAAGTGATCCCTAAGCCAAACAAATTCTAAAGCTATTAAAAAAAAATTGACTCTTTTTGAAGTAGCAAAGAATGAGAATCTATGGGAAGACCCATGAATTGAGAAATGGAAGAATAAGTTATGTTTTGAATGATTATACATGTGTATAATGCATGCATAATGCATATAAAGGAACATGTGTATAATGCATATAATGTTCTCAATTATGGGCAAAGAATTTGAGGAGGTGGTGTTGAAAAGATATATCTTGGCTGCTTAAAAATAATAAAAAAGTTAATTAAAACATAAACCTTAAAATTTTAATTTAAAAATTAATTTAAAAAAAATCAAAACTAAGGAGCATCATCCTGACATACAACCCCTAAGCATTTGTCTTATCCTTGGAAAATACCTGGTCATATGTTTTCTTCTTCAGGTCCAAATGGTTGTCCTGTCTCCTTCCTCCATCTTCCCTTTCTAAAATTGCTCTCTATTTGCTTATAACCTCTCTCTGTCTCTGTCTCTTCCCCCTCCCCCCCACCACCAAAATGAGAAGCAGGAACAGAAATGGGGCATAGGGAAGGGATATCACCTCACTAGCTGAGAGGGTGATATCTGAGAAACCTCAAAGCAACAAAGGGAGAGGAGCAGCAGGTAGGAACATCTATGCCCATCAGACTGGCAAAGCCATGGCTGGCACCAGAGGGACCATGATGTCAACCCCAGGTCTTCCACTTAGTTGCTGGGTGATTTAGCCTAGCTGGGCCTATGTGTTCTCATGTAAAGTGAATTGGACTCTCTGGCCTCAGGGGTCCTTTGCCTTTCTACAGCCATAGCCATATGCCCCAGGGAAAGGAGCATGAAAGGTACAAATGAGTAAAGATAGATTCAGGGAAGTCTGGGCAAAGAGCATGTTTTGCAGCTAGATATTGTGTACCGCCTGGTAGCTTCTATTTAGTTTCCCTAATTACATGCTAAGCGCAGCTGTTTCTATGTGATAAAGGATCTATCATAGATTCTAGATCTGGATCCACTAGGCCAGGTCCCCACTGACTCCAGCCTAGCTACTGTTGACTTCCCTGCAGCATCTCTGGAATGAAATCCTTTCTCCCTTCTGACATTGCCACCAATTTAGCATGGATCCTCTTCCCCTCACGCCTGCACTACTGCAATGTCTGCCCGCCTCAGACCTCCCAGCGTTCCAGCTGCCAAAGGGATCTTCCTAAAGCACGCCTGCCAACATTGGTCCTCTTCTCAATAAACTCCAGTGTTTCCCTATTATCTCTGAGACTAAATAAAATCCTGTTTGGTTCCAAAGCCCTTCACAACTCAGCTCAGTTGTCTTACACCTCTAACGCCCCCCCCCCATGCACTCTGACCCAGTGACACTGGCCTCCTGACTGTCCCACTCTTGACTCCAGGCATTTTCTCTGGCTGCCCCCTGTGCCAAGAGTGCTCTGCCATCGCATCCCTGTCTCCTGGCTTCCATCAGCTCCCAGATAAAGCCTCATATTCAACAGAAAGTCTTTCTGGGGCCCTCTTAAGTCTAGTGCCTTCTCTTTGTTCATTATTTCCTATTTATCTTGCATATAGCTTGTTTGTACCTATTTCTGAGCTACTTGAGGACAGGAACTGTCTTTTTTCTCTTTTACCATCCCCAGTGCTCAGCACAGTGCCTGGCAGGTGGAAGGTACTTAATTAATGTTCACTGGCTGACTGTTATGTTATACATACATAAACACATATGTTGAAATACATAGATCCCTCAGTTGCTTCTGCCTCTCTGATTGGAGAACTGAAGGGCAAAGCAAAAAACTCTTCTCCGCCCCCATAACCTCCCTATTATAGAGGGCTCAAAATGGCAGCCCTTTATTCATTTGCCACCCACTTGTTCACTCCATCATGCCCCCATGCCAAGTTCCCTCAGGCATTCCTACCCCCTTTTCAGTTTCCCTTTATATATTATCTTCCTCCATTGGAATATAAGGTCCATTAGGGAAGGAAATGCATTTCTTTTTTATATTTGTATCCATAGCACTTAGCACAGTGCCTTGCACATAGGAGCAACTAATAATTAATTATATGTGTGTATGTATGTGTATTTAATACAAATATATATGCATATATTACATATGTATACATGTGGGGTTTTTAATCATAGAATTTCAGTTAACAAGGATATATTCCAAAGGTTCCCAGCAGATGGTTGGCTGGAACCCAACTTGGTTCAACATGGAGCCACTGCCTTCTAGCCAAGCCTTCTTTCCTGGGCCTCTATGGCCCAGGCTAAAGTACCCTCAAGTAGTAGGAGAAGGGTTGAAGTGATGATCAATCATGTCTGTGGGCTGGAGAGAAGGAGTATGTATGACCAGAAGCCAATGGCTCTTACTTCTCCTGCAATCCCAAAACAAATCTGACAGTAGGAAGTTTGAAGTCAGTGCAGTTAAATCTTGGGAGCTATCAGCCCACATCCTTTCATGCAGGTTGATAAGTTTTTTTCTGGCAGTTAGAATTTTCCTGTATTTCATGCATTTCTTGAGAGATCTACCCAAGAATAGTTCTACATCACACCCAAAAAGAGAGGGGCCCATGATTTAAGTCATTAATAAATGGGATCTATGTATTTAAATGATTCAAAGAGTTACTAGTTAGTGGCAGAACTTTGTCTGGAGACCCATTTGTGCATCTAATCCAGAATACTTAAATAAACTACTTTGTCAGGGAAGAAAGTTATATGGAAGATACCAGAGGTATTTTAGACAACCTACCGCTATTCTATATGCTTACATATTTCCGACTTACAAATCTGGATGTGCTTTATAAAGAAGAAAGTAATGTAGATGGAAATAGACAATTTTAAAAATGTATTATATCTTTTGTTTTTATATGACTGTTATTTCCAAATATACCCCTCCCTTGCCCCACTCCCACTCATCAATACATCCCTTGTAACAAAATATTAAAAATATTGTTCAACAAAACACATCAACCAAATTTCACACTATAAACAATTTCCCATATCCACAGTCCCTTATTTTTAGGGGAAAAGGAGAGAAAGCTACGTTTTCTCATCTTTTCTCTGTGCTTTAATCATGGTTAAAAAGCATTGTTTCATTTTGGCTTTGGTATTTTCAATTTTCATAATTGTCGGTGGGGAGTTGGTCCTAATCCGCATTCCTATATCTGATCCTGGAACGAAAGGGGCCAGCCAGCAACAAGGTACTAAATTAACTGAAAAAATGTGGCCACACTTGATAATTTCCTTTATGAAATACAAACAAGTTCCCTGACTGAATTAAAAAGGAGGTCTGCTGGTGCAGCTAAACACTGATGGAATCTGTCCCAAGTAGTCCTAAAAGAGAGCTGAACATTCATTTCAAGGGAGATCACGCAGGAAGTGGGCTCCTCCTGGAGTTAAAGAAGGTAAAGGCACGAGAAGCCCCACAGAACTGGAAAAGCAGAGTATGGGCTGAGGTGAAGAACGAGTGCCAGGACTGAGAGCAAAACTGTGTGGGATAATCCTGCACAAACCATATTGAAACAGATGCTACTGAAACCACCCCCTCGCCGGCCTCCCATGCACCCTCCCCCCAAGTCGATCATTCTGCATCCCATTTTCTCCTTGGACTTTCTCGTGGGCAGCTGAATCTTCCAGGCACAAGAAAAATATATTTCTTTAAAATGTGCCTTTCTTTGTTTTGCCGTGTTTACTTTGATCGGGTGGTACATCTGTAATCCCTATTACTGGGGGTTGAGGCTGATGGAAGCTCAGTTCCGAGCTGCAGTATGGGTATGATTGGGTATCATCAATATAGTGAGCCTCTGGGAACAGAAGCCTTCCCCAGTGCCAAATGAAGGGCAAAGTGGCCCAGGTAACAACAAGGTAGCAGGTTAAAGCTTCTGTGCTCATAGACAATAGGATCTGGCCTATGAATGACCACGGCACTTCCAGCCTTAGTGAGATTTTTTTTTAAAAAATTACTTTGTGTTTATAAACATTGTTAACCACAGGTATTTGATTGCCTGGAGATGCAGTCCAAAAGAGGGAATTCAGGGAGATAATCCCAGAAGGGGAAAGAGAATTTAAAAAGCTGTTTTATCGGAACAAAGTCAATAACTGAGGGCTCTGAGCTAGAAAATGGAGAATTATAGATTCTATTGTTACAGCTTTTTAGAGTTAGAGAGGGATTTTTTTTTTTTACAAAGAAACTCATCTAGGCAACAAGTATATATTTATGGAGGTAAATAAAAGATTCAACTAAACATCTGTTTGCTACTGCATCTCATCACTATTACAAAGCTATGTATATCATTTTTCTTTTTTCTACTTACTTCACTCTGCAGAAGTTCACATGGAAGAAGCCTTTCCCCACACATACACTTTTGCCAACTCTTGCCTTCCCCTGTTACACCCAATATCAATATCTTTCCTAGAAGTTACTTGTGACAAAGATGAGTGTCAGAGAAAAGTTCATTATTTGAAAACATGATACTACTGTCCTTCCTTCCAAATAGGAAGAGGGAGAGGGGTTAAAAGGAGAAGGAATGAGGGTTAACAGGCGTGGGATATTATACATAGTCAGATGTCAGTGTCATTTGGTTTTACTAAAGTACTTTCTTCTTTTTCTTTTTTCATCTTTGTTACTAGAAAAGATTCACTAAGTGGGGAAGGAAAAGGAATAATAGATTCAGAAATGAATTGATATAAGGAAAAAAATTAAGAAAAAATTATTTGAGGATTTAAAAAGCCACTATAATTCTGTGCAGTCCTATTTTCTGTAGGATAGTCAAGATCAGACATTAATTCACATAAAACAAGTGTTAATCAAAATAAAATTTTTTGAAAATTGAATATTAAAAATAAAAACTCTGTGATATTAAGCTAGTGAATGAAGAGTGTAAGAAACACAATATTTTCCCCAAAACTCCATTGACTTCCTCATTAAATGAAGGAAAGATTTTATTTTACATTCTTGCAAAAATGGGTTGCCTTGATTAGTAGATGCAACTTTGAAATTTCAAGGCAGCATTTTATTTCCTATCCTGAAGCACAAGTTCCCTGATTCCCCATTAATTGAATGTCACAGAAGTTATACCACATGAATCTCCACCCCTCATTACATAGCCAGTCCCTGCCCCCAAGGAGCTTCCATGCTAGGAGGAAGGTAAGAGAGGAGGGCTAAGAGCAAAAAACAAGATTCTTTTCAAACTAATTTAAGTTTCATTTCACTAATTTAATTTTCATAATGGTGGATACCAAATGCCCATTCTTTTCTCACAATTTCCCCCTTTTTTCATTAATTTGATTTCCACATCCTTTTCTAACCCCTCAAATTTGGCTAATTTTTTTTATATTCCTATTACATGAGTCTCTTAATCCCTGCACTGATCTCTTTACATAGGATGGATAATTAATTCCTGAATTGTCTGCTAATTCTTCTGACAGGGCTATACTAGAAGTGAAACTACCTTCAATCATCTCCTCCTTTTTCCAGCAGCCTTTCTGGAGTCATTCTATTTTCCATGCCATTCTGCTAGTGGCACCTAACTACTCTGTTATTCCCTTCCCTGCTTTTCTTGTGTAACTTCTCCAATAATATTTACTCACCAGAGTAGGAATGCCCCAAATCCAGAATTAGATTTCTAATCTTGAATTCATCAGTTACTATCCTTAACTTAATTCTTCCTGATTTAATCTTACCTTCTTCATTGAATGCCAGGGTAAAAGAATTGCCAGCTGGATCAGTGCACAAGTGCCCACTCAGTTCCCCTGGCAAAGCAGGTTTGAGAGGGCTGTCTCCACAATAGCACCCAATGGTGGAGTATGATCATCCCTGAGAAATTGCCACAGCTTCCAGACTCAAGTACACGTCATTACAGTCCCTAGATTGTGGAATCTTTCACCCTGCCATAAGAGGCAAACTGATTGATCTCCAGAGCTAAGGGGCTAGTATAGCCTGGTTTATTCCATCACAAAAGGGAAAGGTAGAACAAAGTATTGCAATTCTCCCCAGGAATGTTATTTTGGATACAGGAGGAATTCACTCTCATGTTTTTCCATACCCAAAAGGAATGGCATTGTCTGGGACATGGGGCAACCCCTCGCACAAACGTAGAAACTGCTTTCATTCTCTTTGAAGAGTACTTTATCAATTCTACCCAGACATCGGTATCTATAGTTTGCCTTAAGTTCTTGACTTGAGTCTATATCTTCCTAAAAGATCTATAACTATTGTATCTATTCCCAACTTACTCTTTGATCTGCATTTTCTAAATGCTCAGCCCTTGTAGAAAACCAAACGTTATTCCTAACTAGACAGTTCCATAAAATCCTCTTCTCTATCAGGACACAAATACTTATTGTAACTGTCTATTGTAATTGTCTATGGCTAGTCAGGCCTCTATAATTTGACAAGCAGCAAACTGAATTGTTTGTGGGGTATCTTTCTCAGTAATATTAACCCAAATCTTAACTCAATGTCTCTATCCTAAACCCCAAATACTATTGTAGAAGGGGAGCAGCATTAATCCTATATAACCTCATCCCTTCACAGGACTGATGGACTCCTTATAGAGAACCCACTTAGTTTAGGGTCCATTCACCAACCAGCTCCAGTTCCTTCCCAAACAAATGGGACCCAAAGTCCTTTGCAGTATGGGGTAATGATCTCATCTTCTGAAACTACTTCCTGCTGAGAACAGATGTTGGGTCATTCTACAGGGTCCCAATTTGAAGGCATTTGAGCTGACTGAAGTTCCAGTGGCTTGAGTCAGATCACTGAAGTTGGTCAATACAGCTGTCTGGTGCTGGTCATTTGTAAATGAATTGCTAAAACAAACCTAAGAAAACTAGAGGGAGAAAGCAAGTACAAAGTGCAGAACCTTCATTCTTGGGAGATGTGTTTATATATTCTCTAAAAATTCTTTGGGCATCATCTCTTTTAATAGGGACTCCATTATAACCCAAAAGCAATTTGAGAAAGGGGAAATCCCATCAGAATAACAGAAGTATTCACAATTTTCCTTCACAGATTTTTTCATATAAATTATTCAAAAGAAAATATGTTTGTGCCACAGGACACACAAAAACAAATGTTATTTCCACATCAGTAACAAACAAATAAAATGGATTTTCCCATTGATGTAACAATATTCCATAAGTTACATCCCTTTAAGAAAACTTGAATACACTAAAATCCTCTTCTCTAAACTGTACTAAAGATGTTTCAGCTTTAGTTTCAATAACCAATAAAATAACAGGTCCCATAGACAGTGTATCAATTTAGGGAGCTAATTTCATACAAGTATATATCTAGTAAGAGAGCAGATGGCTAGGCCAAATATTCACTTACCTATATTTTTAGGATATAATGACTATATATTTTCAGATTGAAAACAGCAAAATCTTACATACTTGTGCTCATGGCTTCTACTATTTGCTCTGTAGAAATTTGTTATGAGGGAAAAAGCAGGGACTTGATTATAACTGCATAAAAACAGGTTCTTCAGGCCTGATCAATATAAGTCACAGCTAACAAATAATCACACCTTATACCAACTCAGCTCTCAAGTTGTGGGTGTACTAGTTTAAGAATTCATCAAATAATCATTCCCAAATTCAAAACTCCAAACAATAACAGTTATAATCCCAAGAGATTTCATCTCAACAAGCAAGTTTTACTAATTGGGTTTTAGATCCTAAACTATTTATCCCCATGTATCTGCACAGCACAGCCAAACCTAGAAGTAGGACTATCAGGCTGAAATCCTGCTTTAGGTACTTCAGGGGGAAAAAAAGCTATCCTTACACTGCTAAGCAGTAGAACCTTTGATACAGCACCATGAATAACTTTGCCTTAAAACAACCTCAGACTTGAAAAGTAAAAATAAATGTTCAGTTATTCCCACCATGTAAACAAAAAAGCTATTCCTTTAAATAATAGTGGCCATTAATGTAAAAGGAATTTCATTTAACCACTTGGGGGGTGAGACAAGGGAGGGAATTTGAGTGAGTGGGTTTATTTTCTCATTTCTAAGGAGCAGCCACACCCACTGTGGGAAGGGTGGACTAATCCCTCACCTAACTGAGCCAACATATCATGCAAATACTTCAATATTAATGCACACATATTTCTAAAATCTTATTCCCAAATGCACGAATTGAAAGTAATTCTATCATGTACAATTTAAATTTAAACACATAGAAACTTAGGTAACATTTTTGGGAGAAAATTCCTCTTCTCCCTCAAAAACTCCACTCTTTTTGGACTCCCTGAAATCTTTAAAATGGCACTGAACTATTTAAGACCTGAGATAGAGACAGAGACCCCTGGAAGCAAAATGGCAATGGTTCCTATCTCCCCCCCCCTTAAATTTTGTACTCTTCTCTAAACTCTGTATAAGGTTAGATCACTAATATTGACTCAACACCAGATTTCCTGACATCCCCTCTTCCAGGACTATATGAGAGGGAGGTCCCAGAGGTTCCCACTCTTGGCACTATTAAATCACCCATTTTACCAATCTGACACCTTAGATCCCATAAGATGGCTCCAGCCCAAAAGCAACACCAGATGTTCTCTGTTCTTATCTTTGGTCTGTGTACAGAGTTGCCTGGCTGCTGCAGAACCTACTCTGCCCCCCTTCCTGATTCCTGGATTTATCAGTGATCTTACTTAACAATGTGGTCCTCACATCTTGGACAGTCTATAAGTGGGGGACACCAGAGCTGAGCCCCGGCACATCTCCTTGTGCTTCAAGAAGGGCCACCACCAACTCATAATGTCTGGATCCCAGACAAGCCCCCATTTATAAGAAACAAAATATCTTACCTAAAACTCCACTGATTCCCCGATGAATGCAGAAAAGATTTTATTTTATATTCTTGCAAGAATGGGTGCCTAGGTGAGTAGACACAACTTTCAAAGTCCAAAGGCAGCAAGTTATTTCCTATCCTGAAGCACAAGTCCTTCCCTGATTCTCCATTAAATGGTTGGAACAGAAGTTACATGACACCTTCATAACATAGCCAGTCTCTTCCCCCAAGGAGCTTACATTCTTTTGGGGGAAGACAATCTCCACCTTTGGCCACCCTCCAATGTCTCTGGGAGTTTCAATTTTCTAATTTGTTTCATTTCTCCAATTTAATTTTCAAAAATGTAGATACCAAATATCCATCCATTTCTCATGGAGATTTTTAACTTTAAAATCACTGGAAGAAATGAACTTTACAATTAACAAAAGTTGCTTGCTCTTAGCTAATTCTAGAATCCAACTCAGTTTCATTCTGGTCCCGAGACAAAATTTATGGTTACTAGAGTCTGGGGATATTGTGTTTACTCTAAGAAGAGAGTTTCCAGTGGCTTAAAGCCAATATAATAAAGAACTATGAATTTTGTTTAATCAGGTCATTATAATAACAAAGATATGAAAAAAAAATCTTAGAATTCCCAGAATGTTAGGCATCCTCTAGTCCAACTTCCTTAGAGGTGAAATCTGACTCTTAGAAGGATGAAATTTTGTGGCATGATTTGAATTCACTAACTTCACTGTGCTCTGAACCTCTCACTTTTCTTTCTCCATTCTTAGTTTTCTTTGTCTTTCCACAACTTCTCCATTTTCAAACAGCCATAAGAAAGAACTGACATTTTGAAATGCCATCCATAGTTCTAAATTGTGATTGCCTTTTATATCTCCTGCAATTTTGATTCTTCTAAGAGACTGTGATGTTATCCTGAGTCATAGCCCTACAGTATCACAAAAAGAATACTGATATTAAAAAAATGCATTCTGCTGATAAGCAAATACCTTAGGACCATTGGAAAACTGAAACCCCCAAGAATATCAAAGAATAATCAAGAATGGAAGTTATCTTCCCCTGAAAGAATGTAAGGAAAACATTTCCAAGGAAATGTTTTCTTGGGGGCAGAGAATGACCTTTATAATCAGGGGTAGCAGCCTGAGGTTTAAAAAGAATCTTTTGTTCTTTGCCCCTAACCCTCCAAAGTTATCATCTTCCCCATTCTAGAAAGTAATCCCCTTGGGAGCAAGGACTAGCTATGTAATGAGGGCTGGAGAGTCACGTTGTCAAACTTCTATAACATGGGATTAATGGGAAATCAGGAGAGGAGCTTGTGCTTCAGGACAGGAAATAAAATACTGCCTTTTGAGTTTCAAAGGTGTGTCTACTCACCTAGGCAACCCATTCTTATAAGAATATAAAATAAATCTTTCCTGCATTCATCAGTGAGTCAGTGGAGTTCTTAGTTAAATATTTTGTTGTTTACACCATGGTATGGAATGAGGAAGCAGCATTTGGTATATTGAATAAAATCAATCAGGGTTAAATTATTACAGTAACATTGCCAATGGACTTCATAGTTGTCAAGTCAGAGACATGAGATGATGCTTCTGGGTCTTAGGTTTCAATTACAAATAGGGTCCCCTTCCCCTACCCACCTCTTGCTGGGGGCGGGTCATAGGTCAAGATGTCACAGCAGGGATTGACTTCTGTTCAGATAGAGGTTGGCCCAGCTCATCCCTGTGTTCTGAGGTCCTGTAAACTCTACCAAAAAAAGGATAGTTCTTGAGAAAATTGATTCTTAAAAGAGGAATTAATTTCCAGGCCTGGTTACCACCAGCTAGATGTATGATTCGTTTAAGTCACTTAACCATAATCTTGAGCCTTGGGTCCACTTTTAAATAGGAGATGACAATATTCTGGTGCACCTACCTCACAGAAAGACTGCAAGAAGTGTTTGATCAATTGATTTGAATGTATACTCCTTAAGGCTAGAGATTTTTGTCCTGGTATCTTCCACAGCTGACATATAAAACATGCTTAATAAATGCTTATTAATTAATTGTAAAATACTATAAAAACCATGAAATCTTATTAAGATAATATAATATAGAGGAAAAGAAAATCTGGAATTAGAAAACCTGAGTTCCAATCCCAGCATGGCCACTTAGCACCTATGCTTCATTATTTGTACTGATGTGGCTGATACAGCAAATGATGTGATACCAGGTGATGTGTTTTAAAAGAAAATAAATGTTGGAGTTCTGTTACATAAAGAATTCACACTGGCCATTTTATTTGGCAAAGGGTAGGTTTATTTAAGAGAAGAGGTTACAGACAAAATGAAGAGATACAATTGATTATGAGGAATGGTAAATATGAAATAGAGTGGGAGAGCACATAGCTTTACTAATTAATGATGGAAAGGGCAAGTTCCCTAGTGGAACTTACAGTTAGCCAAGAGAAAGGAAATGCTCCACGAGGTTGGAGTATGTCCTTAGCTGGCAGGCTAAATCCTAAGAGATTTAGCACCTAAAAGAGTTAGTTATAAAGAGAAGTGGGATCTGAGGGGAGAGACACCATAAGGCTTAGTTAGGTTAGGAGAGACACCACGTGACACAGGGGAGAGGGACAAGGGGAAAGATACCAAGAAACAATGTGGCAGACTGACCCAAAGGAGGTTCGGCAAAGATGGCATGGGCAATAAACAGATTTGTGGAGAAGATTTAATCTCAGGGAGATGACTGAGATTTCCGACAGGACATAATGTAAGCAAAGTGAAGCTGCCCACGACCCCCCACAGAGGGTGGGCCTCAGGGGCTGGACATAACTTGGATTTCTTGGCTGGACACAGCAAGGTGGGACCACCCACAGGGGAGGGAGAATCTGCACAAAGGGTGGGACCACAAAACTAAACTCATCTCTATCAGAGCCTTTTTCCTGCCTGCCCCAAGGAACAATTCCATCGCTGCTCCAATTTCTCTCTACCAATTACACCCCGCCATCCAGGATCTCATGGGTACCATTAGTAAAACTGAAGGGATGGATGGAAATCCATGGTCTTTCTCTGATCAGCTCAAATTCTTCTCTCGTTAGTTTGAATTCATTCTTCAAAAATCACAAGGTGACCACTAGAGGGAGCACCCGTGCAATTATGCTTAAACCCATCTGAAAGAGAAATAAGTAGTTATTTTCCTGTGGATGAATACAAAATTATTAGCTACATCAAGAGGTTTTACTAAACAGTGCTTAGTAACACTAGGGAACATCATGGCAGCACTGAGCCACCCCTCTTGTACTTGCATAAATGAGCTGGGAATGAAATAAACAGAAACATGGCCCCCCCATCCCCAAAGTGGAAGCTTTTTACAAAGGCCTGACTTCAGTTCAGGAATGGAGAAGGGTGAAAGGAGGGAAAAAAGCTAGTTTGGCTGGATTCTCAATCAACATAACCCTGGAATTAAATCTTATGAATCAACTTTCATTTGTTAACATGAAGAACAGTGACTGTGGAGGGTAAGAAACTTTATCTTCCTTTCCCCGAAGCCCAGGCAAAGGAAAGCTTAATCTAATCAAAGTCTTTCTACCATAACCTTTTGCCAAGTTGCGATTTAATAGGCCTAACCCAGCAAAGGGGTTTCCTTTACATTCTTTCCACATCTTTCCTGTCCCCTTTATCTAAAGGGTGAGATGCCTGGCCTTGTAGTGGAATTGATATTCACCTTTGGGCCTTCATGATTTCCAGCAGATAAGACAGACAGACAAGGCCAGACACACACACACACAGAAAGAGAGACAGACAGAGACAGAAAGAGAACCACCTGTTTTGCTGGAACATAATCACTTTACAAACACAGAGGTCACATTCTTTGGAAGAAAAGGGAGGAGAGGGAAACACTGGCCTTTGGGGATTTGTAATCTCAAACCTTGGGTATCTTGCTGAGAGTGGCCTGACTGTTATGGTAAGAATAGTGATTACTGGAACATTACTGAGTTGCTGTGACCTGGACAGTTTAAAATACAGGATTTCCTTTAAGCAAAATATGGAAAGAACATGTACATATATACTATGTTTTCCTTGCCTCTCCCCTATCCAATAAACTCTTTGCTAAGTTTTTCCTCAATTGCTCTCATTTTAAAAACTGAAAATTGGCCTAGATTTTGAAAACAAACCAGTAATAAATAGGTCTATCTGGTCCAATCTCTGCAAATGATATGGTTCTGACTCTGGGGCCTCTACATCCAAGCAGCCTCTTAATTTCTCACAGATGGCTCTTTTTGATTGGGACAAACAATGGCTTTTAACAAACAGCATGCAGAGCAGTGTAATCCATGTGCACAAGCTCATAAAATCATTGATTTCAAGGTAGAGAGGACCTCAAAGGACATCATTTCCAATCCCCTCATTTTCCAGCTGATGAACCTGATTCCCAAAGTAACTTACCTAAACGTCAACTTGGTGGAAAGTCGGAAGACCAAGAAGAGAACCTGGAGCTTCTGACTCTAAGACCAGTACTTGGACATCAGGTGTGACATTGCTGAAAATAAGTAAGTCATTCACAGTTTTTCACTGGACGATATTGCTGTTACTGTGTACAAAGTTCTCCTGGCTCTGTTCACTTCACTAAGCATCAGTCCATCTGAGTCTTTCCAGGTTTTTCTGAAATTATCCTGCTTGTCGTTTCTCATATTATAATATATGCTTACAGCACAATGATGATACTCCACAGCTTGTTTAGCCATCCCCAACTGAAAGGTTTCTCTTGATTTCTCATTCTTTGCTACCACAAAATGAGCTGCTACAAATATTTTTGTACAAATGAGCTTTCCCCCCTTTTTTAGATGTCTTTGGGATATAGATCTAGCAATGGTATTGCTGGATCAAAGGGCATGCAGTTTGATAGCCTTCTGGACATAGTTCCAAACTTCTCCACAATCAACCTCATTTTAAATGAGGAAACTGGGACCCAAAGAGGTTGTGACTTGACCAGGCTCACAAACCTGAGACTGAATGAATGATATTCATAGCACAAAGTGGTTTATGGGTCGTGAGACAACTCCAACTAGCCAATCACGAAGTGGAAAAACCAAACTGACTTCATGGATCATATTTAAGGAGAAGGGGGACATTTTCAGAGCCTTTAAAAGCCAGCCACAGCTTGAGTGGGTAGCAGCACATGTAACTTCCCTAACTTCCAGGATTTTCCAACTGAAACAACTGGGTCACTGTGGGAGGTGCAATACACTGGCAAAGAACTGTTGTACCATGTACCAAACACACTTGCAAGGTCCCAGACGAGGCAGCCCTTCAACACAAGGCTACATGAACTACTTAGGCAGTGACTGGAAAAAATCTCTTAGGGGGGACTTTGTTGCTGTATAACCTATACTTCCCCCCTTGATTGTGAGTCCCTGAAAGTTACACCAGGTTCAAGGAATATGTGTTAACATCTGCTTTAGACTACAACTCACAAGCCCCCAGGCGTATGTTTTTTTTCTTTAACCTGACCAATCAGGAAACTTTAAACAGCTTAGCAAAGTAGAGGATAGGCAAATTCCACTTCTCACCATTCCAAGTGATTCACACTCCCAAAGATTGCCACAGGACACAACTTCCTCCCCCTGCTCTCCACCCCAATGAGACCCCAGAGTCTTTCCCCATCCTGTTGCCTTTTCATACTATGGAAAGGAGCCCCATTTATAGGGAGCTGTACCAGCTCCTCAAAAACTTTCTACCTTCTCTTCTTGGCATAGGGAGTGGGGAATAGGAATGAGCAAAAACAAACAACAGGAGTCACTGCTCAGGAGCTACAGAATCCTGAGGGCTGCAGTGTGGCCCCGTGACCAGTGTCCTAAGGAGGAAGCCCTCCTCCTGCTGTCCAGACCATCTGCCATGAAGGAAAGAGCCTCCCAAAGGATGAAATCAGCTCCCCATTTCCTTCCCCTGGCACCAACTGTTGCTTCTACTACCCTGTCCTTCTACCACCAGTCTTGGTAAGACGTAGATATGGGGGCCATTCCCCTTCTATTGGAGATAGAGATTTGTTCAAGTGCTTTATAGCCAAGTACACTGGAACAGAAGCTCCTTTCCCATAAGGGCCTTTTCATTTGCTGTGTTTGGATCCCTAGCACCTTTGCTGATACCCGGCTTCTTCTGGCTTTGCCTCCTTCCAAGCCTCCAGGCTCAGCCACCCCTCTATCACAGACCCTGGCCCAGCATGGTCTCCCTCTGAGCAGGTCTCTCAGTCTCAAAGCAATGTGGAGAAGGTCGTCTTCAGTGCAGAGCATGGAGCAAGGCCAGGGAGGCACAGACTCTATATAGTCTAGAAAATACATAGAGTCTGGCCTACCTTGTCCTGCTCCATGGAACCACCTGGGGAAGCATAGGACAACACAGGGTTGTAAGGTTCAAATGGGCCTGGGTCACTGAATTCCATTTTTTGCTGCTTCTAGGTAGGCTTCACCCGGAGGCTGACAAACTGGCACAAGGTTCTGTCGCACACAGTGACATTGCTTAGTCACCACGCATCTCTTGCAAGTTAATACATTTCTTAGTTAGAACCAACTAATGACAGATCACAGTGATCTGGTGCAGTGGATAGTGTTGGGTTTGGAATCAGAGACCTGTGTTAAAATCTGCCTTCAGGCACTTCCTAGTTGTTTGACCCTGGCCAAGCCACTTAACTGCAATCTGCCTCAGTTTCCTCACCTGGAGGGCAGAACAATCTCATCTTCAATGGGCCAGGGTATATGTCAAGGACTAAACAAGTATTTGATCCTCACAACAATGTTGTAAGGTAGATCACTATTATTCCCATGATAACTATCTCAAGTTGGTCATTGAAGGCTCAGTATCTCCATTTTATGGATGAGAAAATTGAGGCTCTAGGAGGCTTAATACTTGCCCAACATCATATGGCTATTCCATTCCAGGTCAAGATCTGAAAGAGTGACTCCGGGTCTTGAACTCATTCTTTTCTTACTTCATGTAATTCCTCTTCTCTGCCCTCAGTAAATTTGGAGAATGGCAGGATAGTTTCCCACTCCTAGAACTTCCCTTGCTCCTGGATAAACATCACTAAACAGCACCTCCAATATTGTATTTGTCAAGCCATTAATAACTTTCTCACTTGGACACCATCCAGATTTTCTGCCTCTCCCAAATTATGAGGTTCCAAATAGGAACCTTTCTTTCCGAAAGAAAGAAAGAAAGAAAGAAAGAAAGAAAGAAAGAAAGAAAGAA
>JAJPUD010005765.1:0-91367 GCA_023553655.1 Myrmecobius fasciatus
CCAAAGGCAGATCTGCCAAAGCACCTGCCCGCAAGCAGAGCAAAGTGGCCCAGGCGTCTCCCAGGGGCTTCCTGGGTGCCCAAAATCCGCCCCTCTATTGCAGCCCTGACTTCCGCCCCGGCTGGAGTCTGATCGCGACCAGTGGCCGATTTCCCCTGAGGCTAACCTTCTCCGGAGTTCTTTCATGGTAGATCTTTGATAGAAGTGCGTTGTAGTCCGAATGCTTGGAGTTGCTCTCACTTAGAAACCAGTTGGAAGGCTTACTGTCTGGGTTTGAGGGAATGTCCTGGGAGTTCACAGAGAAAGCTACATCCAGTTCGCCATCTTCGGAGGATGACTTTTTTGAAAGTGGCCCAAAGTGCTAATTTCCTTCTTAATTTTTTTCTAAAATATAATTATATACTGAAGTTTCAAATAATTCTCCTGTTTCCTAAATGACAATTTTTACTATGTGTTGGGCTCTGTACTAAATGCAGGTTGAGACACCTGTCCTCCAGATGCTTGCATTTTATTGGGAAAGACACATATAAAAGCAAGCTGAAAAAAATGAGGGAGTGGAAGAGGTAGTGACATGAGTGGCATGGTGAGAATTTAGAGAGACAGAACCAGGTTGGTTTGGACCCTTCTTCAAAATGGAAATTCTGGGTGGAATTTGCCAATAAAGAAAAGAACCTGCATGGTAGGGGAATATTCCTACCACTTGTGCTAAAGGAAGTTGGAGGGTGGCAAATCCCAGGGAGTCAGAAGGAGAGATAAGCAAGGAAATATTTTCACTATAAATATTTTTGTATACATAAATTATTTTTCTCCTTCTTTGACTTCTTTTGGGGGTATAGCAGAGTCAAAGTGTATGTATAGTTGGTAATTATCTGAGCAAAATTCCAAATTGCTTTCCAGATGGTTGAGCCAATGCCAACCTTAGTTCTAATTCCAAACTCTTACTTAACCAGCACACTAATGTACCTGTTTCCTACAGCACAGACTGATGAGTGTAAGATGGAAATTAAAAGTTGCTTTAATTTCCATTTAATTTCCAATATTCTCCAATTATTAGTAATTTGGAGCAATTTTCATTATTTTTGAAAGCTCACATTTCTTCTTTTGAAACTGTATATCCTTAGTTACCTATTGGAAAATGGCTCTTAGTCTTATAAACATTACTCTATTCCATGTCGGATGAGATTTTTTTCAGAGAAATTTGTTGCAGAGGTTTCCCCTCAATTGCCTTTTTCCCTTTAATTTTTTACTACATAGATTTGTTTGTGCAAATTTTTTAAATTATATAAATAAAACTGCTCATTTTATCTTTTATGATTCTATCACTTGGTTAAGCCATAAGTTCATAGCTTCCTCTATCCATAGAAGTTAACGAGAGTTTCTTCTTTATTTCCTTAATTTTTTAGGGTGTGACTTTTTAGATCTATCATATATCCATTTGAAGGCTATCTTAATTCATGATATGTGTTATTCGTCCAAATCTATTTTCTTTCAGACTGATACCCAGTTTTCCAAACATGTTAAATAGTGTATTCTTCCCCCATTTACTGTAGTCTTTGAGTTTATCAAACACTATGCTGCAATAATTATTTGCTTCATTTGCTTTTATATATTATATACTAATCTGTCCCAGTAAGCAAACTTTTTTGTAAACTATACTTTTAATGATTAATATTTTACAGTATTACATTTTGAGATCTGGTACTGATAGACACACACCCCATCTGACTTTTCTTCATTATTTCCTTAATATTTTTCTCTTCCATAACAATTTTGCTATTGTTTTCCTATCTCATAAAATATTCTTTAGGAAAGATGTTTACATTTCCCATGGGAAATAGGAAAAAGCAGAGGACATTGAAAGCACATATAAATGTAAATTTTAATGAGAAATCTCAATTGAATCCTTACAAAAGTGTTTTATTAACTACCTGGAAAATTCTAAATTCAGTCCCATTGTTACAGGATAGAAGAATATTAATGACTCAACCCTTTCTTCCAACTCTGGGCAAAACGGATGACAGGAAATATGCCTAGGAAACAAAATTGTAGAAAACTTCCAGTTGCTCTGTAGAGGGTATTATATCTTTTTGCACAGTAGTTTGAAAATAATGTTTTATACTGAACTTGGGCTGAGAAACCTGTATATTGCTTTTATTTATACTCATAATCCATTCAGATACTCATGCTATACACTGTTTTACAAGCCTTGTGTTAGTGGAAGAAACTGCAGGCTGAACTTTTGGCCAATTTTATTAGGTTAACTATTATTTGTTCTGTGCCTCCTGCCTTGCAGTATAACTTTACAAAATTGTGGTTCTGCTCCTTCCCTGATCCCTTCAAATTTCTCTTAAAAGATATGAAATACAATAAAGTGAAAAGGGAACTGGAAGTGAGGAAATTTGACAACCTCCCACTGTGTGAACATGGAAAAATAACCTTAGTTCTCTGAGTTTCAGGTCTCTCATCTGTAAAATGAAAGGATTGTTGGGGGAAATGAGTTTTGTAAACCTTCAAGTGATATACAAATATGAGCTGTTCTTTTTATTTGGGGATAGAAAATGTAAGAGTTGCACCTGTGGTTCTGTTCAATAATATTCATTTAACCACTAATGAATGAAACCATTAGAACAGGAATATTATGCATTATTAAGATTGCTTGGAACAATCATATCTGCAAAATATTCTAAATTCTAAAAATGCATATTCTGAAATGAAATTTAACATTTTAACATAATTACCAATGATAAACTGTCTCTTTTCATGTGTTTTTTGCTTTATTTTCTGTCCTGGCAGATAGTTTCCTTTAATTTTTTTTTCACTTTTTAATATTTTCTTTTCCCCTTTTCCTTTGACTGTCAGTTTTCTAAACCTAGAATCCAAGACAAGCATTGATGAAGCATAAGGTTTAGAAAGTGATTTACATTCATATTAAAAATTATGAGGCAAGCACTTCAGATACATGTATTTTACATATCAGGAGAATGAGGTTGAATGGATAATTGATTTGTCCAGACATAGCTAATAACTGTCTGAGGCAGGATTCTAACATAGATCTTCCTGATTCATTCTGTATCTGTAATGCCAGAGAAACTGAGGCAGGCTAGAGATTAGAGATTTTTAATAATTTAAATAGTGGAGAGTTTGGATCGGCAGCTATATTAACCAGCCATCTGGATTAGGACTATTGTCTCAAAGTATCCAGCCACAAGTAAGGAACTCAGAGACTCCAAAGGGCTCCAGCGATCAGGGAAACAAAGGCAAGGTGGGGATAGAAGTTCCAGGAAAGGACCATAAATTCAGTTCTGACAGGTTGGGGGTATGGAGGAAGGATCATAAATTCTGATAAGTTTGGGAAGAAGCTAGGAGACACTGAATCTGAGACCAGAAAGATATGCCCAAACATTGGGGATAAGCTATCTGGAGTTTTATGACTGGAATGCTAGTGGCCAGAGCTCCCAGCCTTAATTATCTCAGTCCTAATAGTGAGGAAGGGGGGATTGCCACCAGGGAGACCAAGGCAGAACAATTCAGGGAAATTGAGACAGAAAAATTAAGGGAAATTGAGACAGGGGAACTGAGGCACAACATATCAAATATGCTGAAGATTCTTTTAGATTCTAACATTCTATAACTTAAATTATATATTTGATTGCATGCAAGCTTGATCTTAAAATAATAAATAGAAATTATGTTATTTGTTTATATACCACTCATCCACTAGTTATAAGCAATAGAATTTGTAAAAGATAGTTTTTTAAAGAATTAATTATTTTAAATTGTGACATTTTAGATAATGGTGGCCAAAAATTGAATTGGAGATGGATTGCAATTAGAAAGTTGATTAGCAAATTCAACAATATCACATCTCCCTGACACAAAATCCATGTTTTTAACAATAATATTTAGCAATGATGCTAAATATCTATGAAAATGGAAAAGCATATTCTCAAAAGAACAAAATCATTGGTGAAGCAATAGTTAATGGAGAAATACATGATGATGGCTTGTCTACCAGAAGCCAGACAATTAAGAAAATGAGCAGAGTGAATGGCTAATCCATTCCCCACCTGATCTGAGAAACATACGTAGGTGTTCTATGACTAATTCCAGCCTGCTAATTATAAGGCATAGACATAATTTAGGGCCTTTTATTGGATTTAAAAATGGAATTGGGGTACATTTAAAAGACAGCAATCAACCCAAACTTATTCTGTCTTTTCAGCTAGCAGCTTCCTGACTGATGTCATGCTGGTGAGAGAAAAACAGTGATGTAAGCGAGGTCTTAGTTCCTGGGAATATTAGTGATTTAGCTAGGACTTTGTTCTAATGCACTTTATTTTCTTGTGGATTAAACTAGCAAGATTAGATAGGAGAAAAAATCATTTTTCCCTGTTTTAGCATGCCCTTAGAGGTTTATTTGTTGCTGGGATTTGGGGGTTTTGGTTTTGGGGTTTTGGTTTTGGGGTTTTGGTTTTGGTTTTGGTTTTCTTATAGAGTTTATTTGGACATAATGCTCATTAGCATTGAAATAAGACATCACTATCTGATCCATAGAGTTGGGAAAAAAGATATAAGAATTCTAGCTTTAAGTTAAAAAAGATTCAGAAAAGTCAATGCACACATTTTCTTTATCCTTACTTGATATTATTATGAATGAATGCACTTTAATAGGTCCAATCTCTTCCTACCAAATTGATTAAGTAATTTACAAATTTAATCTAGCACCTCATAATTCATTTTCTTTCCCCCTAGGCCTGCCCTACTCAGTCAAACTAAAGTAGGTGGTTGGATGAATTCAGGCATAATCCCCATTCTGGCACAAATAAGATGTATAATTGCTGCAACCTCATCTTCTCTTTGGCAGAAAAGACTTGCTTTAAATTTCAGTAGAGTTTAAAAATGCTTTACTATAATAGCAAAATCTCTTTTCTCTGACCTTTTGAAATTCAACTTAGCAGAGGTTATGTTTTATTGTTTGGTTGTTTTCAGTTGTTTCCAATTCTTTGGGACCCAATTTGGGACTTTCTTGGCAAATACTGGATTGGTTTGCCATTTCCTTCTTCAGCTTATTTTACAGTGAGAAAACTGAGGCAAGCTGTGCAAGCTGATTTGCCCATGGTCATACAGCTAGTTAGTGTCTGAGGCAGATTTGAACTCAGAAAGATGAGACTTACTGACTTCAAATTTGGTACTCTATCCACTGTGCTATCTAGCTGCCCAGATATTGCCATCTAAATCCTAAGGAAAAAAAAGAAGGAAATAAATTTACTCAATTTCCTTAATCTCTGTTTCAGTACTTTAAAAATGTTGTTAATATTTTCAGTAAAATTTGGCAATGAATTTCAGAATCTCAAAAGCAGAGGCCACTTTCACCCAGCCTGATGTTGAGACCATAGGGTAAGCCAAGAGAAATGGCTCATTTCCTCTCAGTTTCTGGCTCAAGAAGGACTGGATTTAAGCTTTTACCTCCATTGAGTTGGTGGGCAACTTCTGTTCTCTTTAAAAAAAAAAAAACTGAACTAAGAAGGAAAAACTGCTTTTTCCTTTTCAAACAAGCTTTCTATCCTCCAATTTTTCACTGTATTTTCATCGTTTTTCTTTTATTTAAACACTCAAAATCAGTCAATGTTATGGATCCTGTCAGATTCTGTGCTTAGCTTTAAAGTTAGGCCTTAAGCAGCTGGGCTCACCTCAATGATATGATAAAATGATCTAGTCAGTGGATAGAGCACCAGCCCTGATGTTAGGAGGACCTGAGTTCAAATCTGGTCTCAGACACTTAACATTCCCTAGCTGTGTGACCCTGGGCAAGTCACTTAACCTCAATTGCCTCCACAAAAAGCAAAAAAAAAAAATGATCTAGTCAGACCTACTAACAGAAGACAGCTAAATAGTTAGTTTAGACTTGATGGTCAAAAAGTTCTGAATTCAAATTATATCACAAGCACTTATTTAGCTGTGCGACCCTGAGCAAGTTATTTACCCTCTCAGCCTCGTTTTCCATATCTATAAAATGGGGATAATAGCATCTACCTACCAAGGTTGCTCTAAATATCAAATGAAATAACACATGTGAAGCATTTTGAAAAACTTAACATGGCATTTTTAGCTGTCAATAATATCAAATAGTTTCTAAAATCCCACCTCTTTCACAAATTTCTTCCAATTCAATCCAATCCAATAAACAGATACTATGCTAAGTGCAGAAGATAATAAGAAAAACAGTTCCTGCCCTCAAAACGTTTACAATCTATATGGGGAGGTAGCACACATACACACACAAACAGGAAAGGAAGGGAGGATGGGCAACCAGAGGGCATTCCTTAGAGAAACCTCCTGTTCTGCAGAGTTGAAACCAAGGAGAGCAGCAGATGCAAAGTGGAATAATCTGAGAATCCAGGTTCAGCCTTCTATAAAGGAAAGCTTTAGGAGGAGTTTGGTACCAGCTCCAGTCTTCCAATCAAAGGGAATAAGAGGCTGAGAGAGTGATCAATCAATGTTTCAGTTACACGCATAGTGACCAGCTTAGAAATGATGAACTTATCCTAGGAGGAACATCTGGTTCCTTGAAATTGAAACCAATCTTGCATTTGGCAGATGCAAAATGGAGCGTTTTCTCAGATAACTAGAGGAAAACTGAATGTTTTATCTACCTACTAGTTCGATGAAGATATAGCACTTCCATGAATGTTCTCCTTCATTTGCTCCTCAGTTAATGTGCTTTTCTTGTCTTCTTTCTTTCTAGTAAAGAAAATATGTCCTTAATTTATATGTGAATCTTTTACTGACCATGTATTGATTAATACTTTCCCTCCTAATATGTGTATATTAGAATAAGGTAATAATCACATAGACAGGGTTGTGTAGTGGAAAGGATATTATACTTAAAGTCAAAAAGATCTGAGTCTAATGGCAAGATGTTCCACTTACTAGAGGTATTATGTGAAACATGTTATATCACTTCTTGGCACATTATATTACATCTCTGACTCTTAGTTCCCTTATCTGTAAAATAAGACTAAAACTTGCCTGACCAAAGCACATATTTGCTATAAAAATCAAAGAAGGTAATGTATAAAAACACTTCCTAATTGTAATGTAGGGCTAACCTTTTTCCACTCTCAAATCTTTTATACCTGAGAAATTTTTACACAACCCCAGCTCTCGAAGTATATAAATTAAATTTTCTGATAATAATTTTAAAACAATTCTTTGGCAATCATACAATTTTACATTTATTAAAAACAAAGACTAGTGAAATAGATGTGCTTGTTTATTTTTACATGAAGAATTAAATCTTGGTGCAATATTTGATATCTATTGCTGTTGGCAAATTTTTCACAACCCCCACATTCAGTTGCACAACCCAATATCAAGTCTCAACCCATAGTTCAAGAAGCTTTGCTGAAAAGCACAATCTAAATGTCAGATATTGTTGTATATGTGTCTGAATTAGTTTGCCAGTTTATAATAGTCCCAAATGACATCTTTGTAATTCTTTTAAAATTAAAATGTAATGCCAAATAAAATTAGGGATTTAGTTATTTTTTTAAATTAGAACAATGTTCTTTTATCTTCTATTCTTTCATCAGACTACACTATTTCCTTTTAAACTATTGTTCATTCCAGTTACTAGTTTTACATAAAGAAATTTGCTTAAATTAAAAGGGGAGGGGAGAGAAGATGAGATGGATAGATAATGTCTTAGAAGCAAAGAACATGAGCTTCGGACAGTCTTTAGGAGACAGTGGTGAATAGAAGGGCCTGGCATACTATGGCCCATACGATCACAAAGAATCAGATATAATTAAACAACAAAAACAATTATTGTAACATAATTATAACATTTTCCATTAGATCTAATATCATGTGGGAATTATATAAATTGAAAATATAGATCTTGTCAAAAAGTACTGAGTTTAATGGAGAAATGTACATGAGCATGGGAGTCCAGGAAACTGAGAGGATGGTGAAATAAAATTAAAAGATCAAAAACGTAGATGCTGTCCCTTTCAGCCAATTCAACTGGGTAACATTTGTGCAGTAGTGGTGTTGTACCAGGCTTACTTAAAAAGCAAACATTTGTTTTAGGAGTAAAGTTTAGATTTATAGATCAAACCCATGAGGCAGTAATAGATTTCTATGCCCTGGATATTCTGATAATAGAAAAAAAATGGATTCTTTATCTTAAAATTCATCTACACATATTATTGCGTAGGTTTTTTTTTTTTTTGAGAATTAGAGTTAAAACCCCGCCGAGTGCACTGTTTTTTTTTTTTTTTTTTTTGTTTTGGGTTTTTTTTTTTTTTGCAAAAATATTGGCAGATTTTGAATGTACCCTCTTTTTTCTAACCCAAACCCTCTTTCATTCTCAAAAAATGAGCTTACCTCTTACTGTATTGAGATGATTAAAATCATCTTAAATAAACTCTTCCTGCCCTCTACTAAAACACCCAATACTTTCACCTAGCTTATCTTCCTGTCAATCTAAAAAAAAGAGGTACTATACTTTGCTAAAATTTCCTCAGTTGATTAATCCATCATTATAAAGCAGCGGAGAAGCATAGTAAACAGACTATGGATTCAGGAAGACATATGAGTTTGAATCTTGCCCCCAATACTTACTACCTAGTGACCTTGTGACACTTTACTTTACTCAGCCTCAATTTCCACATGAGTAAAATAGGAATAATAATAGATTAACAGGGTCAAAGAAAAAGATCAAATATTGTATATAAAATACATTACAAACTATAAATTGCTATGTAAGTACTAGCTATGGTTGAGGTAATTATTCTTATTCACTCTATCTTATGCATCTTCAAGCTTTCCCTCTACTGGTTCCTTATACTCTGCCTTCCCTCCCCTCCCCTCCCTTCTCCTCCCCTTCCCTCCTCTTCCCTTCCCTTTCCTTCCCTTCCCTTCCCTCTCTCTCTCTTCTCTCTCTCTCTTTCTCCCTTCCTCCTCTTTCCAAGCTTTCTCCAAAATTACTAATGACCTAATTGCTAAATCTAAAGATTGTTTTTCTTTTTCCAGGGAAACTCATGCATCATATAATATACACTCCTGGTGATTTCTGACAATATCGTTGCTATTCCAGCACACACCACCAAGTGTGCCTAGTAGGCATTAGAATTTTTGCTGTAATTGGTATTCACCTACTTTCATCGGTGCTAGTAAGACTCCCCTGCAAAGACAAACTACAACTCTTTTCAGTAAATTCTTTCAGCATCTCCATCATCCACTTGGGGTGGTATTGTTACTAACCCATTTGCAGGAAAAGGTGACAGATTTTTCAATCAAAGGCTTAGAAATTCTTCCTCTTGACTACACTGATCACAGAAGGTAGCAAATGCTTTTCCTAGAATTAATCCTGCTTTTGTAACACACTCCTCAATGATTTCTCCTGATTCCCTTAGTTTAAGCAGTTATTTCTAGAATGGAAAAGGGGCCAAATGAAATAATGTTCATCTTCATACTATCATTTTCTTATGTTCTTTGCAAATCACAAGAATTGAGCTATTGATTTAAAAAGCTGGTGTACTTTGTCTTACTCCCTAACTCTCAAGTGAGCCCACCAAGTACATACAGGTAGTATTAGAGATGAGAATAATTTAGTCCAGGTGCTCTGCTTATAGAACCAGAATTCTCTACTGTACTATGCTGCCTCCTTGATATTTTGCTATCTCTTGCCATATATAGCCAAATAGTTGCTTAATCTTTCCATTTCTACCAATACATGATCTCTTGAATTCAATCTTTTTTTTTTCCTACTCACACAGTTACCACCTTATTTGAGGTTCTCATCACCATTTGTCTAAATTGTCACAATGACCTCATAATTGGTCTTCCTACCTCAAATTTCTCTTCATCTGCAAGTTCTCCACATGTATGCTGAAGCAATTTTCTTTAAATATAGATCTGAAGATATCACTGTCCTACTCAGAAAAATTTAGTGGCTATTTATTGCCTTTAGGATAAAAATATAAACTCTTCCATTTATTTTTTAAAGTATTTCACAACCAGGCCCCAACCTGTCCTACTCCTACCTCATTTTAAATTATCCTTCCTCCAGTATATTGAAACTGTCCCTTTTTTCTGTGTCTCATAAGAAATTCCATCCCTTATTATTCATGCCTTTGAAGATTTATGGTTGGAATGTACTCCCTCTTCACATCTGCCTCATAAAATCTTTCTTCTTTCAAAATATGTTGAAGCTCTAATTTCAACATGGAACCTTTCCTGATTCCTCCCAACTATTAGCACTCCTCCCAACTACCTTGACTATATTTCTATTTAATATGTTTATATTTTTCTGCATATACTTGCATGTGTGCATATTATCTCCCCTAGTTGCTTGTTAGCTCATTGAAAGTAGATACTGTAGCATCTAAATTTTTAAAAGTTAAATTTTTAAATTACAGGCAGAAATAAATAGTAGTAATATAATAATGGGGGACTTCAGTCTTCGTCTTTCGGAACTAAATAAAACTTACCAAAAAATAAATAAGAAAGAAGTCAAGTAAGTAAATAGAATTTTAGATGAGTTAGATAATATAGATATCTAGAAAAATTGAATGGGAACAGAAAGGAATATATCTTTTCCTCAATGTCATATGCTATCTTTACAAAAATGCATAATATACTAGGGCATAAAGTTTTTATAGTTAAAATCAGAATTTAAAAAAAAATTTGGGGGGAGGAAACAATTGGGGCTAATTGACCTGCTCAAAGTCATGTAACTAGTTAAGTATCTGATGCCAGATTTGAACTCAAATCCTCCTGAACTCAGAGTTGGTACTCTATCTACTATACCACCTTGATGCCCCAAAAGTAGAAATATCAAAAGCATCCTTTTGAAATCACAATTCAAAAAAAAAATTATATATAATAAGAGAATACAGAAACATAGATTTAAAAACTAATTAGAGACTAAGTAAGCAACCTAATCTCAAAGAATGAGTGGGTTAAAGAACAAATCATAAAAATAATCAATAATTTCATTAAAGAGAATGACAATAATGAGACAACATATCAAAACCTATCAGATACAGCAAAAACAGTAATAAGAAGAAAGTTTATATCTCCAAATGTTCACATCAATAAAATCACTAAATTGGCTGTCTGATTTAAAAATTAGAAGAAGTAGAAATCCCCAATTAAATACTAAAATGGAAATCCTAAAAATTAAAGGTTAGACTAATAAAATTGGAAGTAAAAATAATCATTGTATTAATATATAAAACTAGGAGGTGGCTTTATAGGAAAATAATAAAATTGACAAATCATTGATTAGCATGTTTTTTTATAAAGGAAACCAAATTATGTAGCATTAAAACTGAAAAAAAGAGAACATACCATTACTGAAGATAAAATCAAAGCAATTATAAGAAATTATTTTGCCCAATTAAATGCCAATAAATTTAACAATTTAAGTGAAATGACAGAATATAGCAAAAATATAAACTACCTAGATTAGCAGTAGAGGAAATAGCCTATTTTAGAAAAAGAAATTGAACTAGTCATAAATGAGCTTCTTAAGGAAAAAAAGAAAAAAGAAAAATCACCATGACCAGATGGATTTACAAATGAATTCTATCAAACATTTAAAGACCAACTAATTCTGGAACTATGCTCAAAAAGTTATCAAACTGTGCATACCCTTTGACCCAGCAGCGTTTCTATTGGGCTTATATCCCAAAGAAATCATAAAGGAAGGAAAAGGCCCCACATGTGCAAGAATGTTTGTGGCAGCCCTTTTTGTAGTGGCTAGAAACTGGAAACTGAATGCATGCCCATCAATTGGAGAATGGCTGAATAAATTATGTTATATATGAATGTTATAGAATATTATTGTTCTGTGAGAAACGACCAGCAGGATGATTTCAGAGAGGTCTGGAGAGACTTACATGAACTGATGCTGAGCGAAATGAGCAGAACCAGGAGATCATTATACATGGCAACAACAATACTATAAGATGATCAATTCTGATGGACATGGCTCTCTTCAACAATGAAATGTTTCAAACCACTACCAATTGTTCACTGAAGAAAGCCATATACACCCAGAGAGAGGGATGTGAAGTGTGGACCACAACATAACATTTTCATGCTCTCTATTGATGTTTGATTGCATTGTGTTTCCTTTCTCTGATTTTTCTTTCTTGTAGATATGATTTTTCTTGCACAAAAATGATGTGTGGAAATATGTATACATATATTCGATTTGTCAAGTATTTTAACATAATTAACATGTAGTGGATATCCTGCCATCTAGGGGAGGGGTGGGGAGTAGGGGGGAAAAATTTGTAACAGAAAGCTTTGTAAGGGTTAATGTTGAAGAATTACCCATACATATGTTTTGCAAATAAAAAGTTTTAATAAAAAAAATGAAAAATTTAAAAAGACCAACTAATTCCATTATTACTTTTTAAAATAATAAGCAAAGAAGGTATCCCACAAAATTTCTCTTATAAAACACATATGATACTGACACCTAAATCTGGAAAAGTAAAAACCAGAGAAAACTGTAAAACAATTTCATTAATAAACATAATTGCAAAAATCTTAAGTAAAATACTAGCTAAAAGAAAACAACATATTACAAAAATTATACATTATAAAAGCAGGATTTATAACAGAAATGAAGGAATGATTTAGCATAATGAAAACTATTAAAGTAACAAAAGTCACATAATTCTATCAATCAATACATAAAAATCTTTTGATAAAATACAATACTCATTTCTATCAAAAACACTTGAAAGTTTAGTTATAAATGAATCTTTTCTTAAATTGATTTTTAAAAAAATATTTGCTTAAAACAATCAGCAAACATTATTTATAATGGGGATAAGTTAGAAGCCTCCTGGATAAGATCAAGTGTTTCAAGGATGCCTATTGTCACCAATATTATTCAATATTATATTGGAAATGCTAGCAGTAGCAATAAGAGAAGAAAAAGAAATAAAAAGAATAAGAATAAAGGGGGGAAACTATCTCTTTTTGTAGACAGAATTTGGAAAGTCCCAAAAACTTAGTTAGAAATTTAGTTGAAACAATTATTTTAACAAAGTTAGTAGAATATAAAGTAAATCTACATAAGCCATCACCATTCCTATACATCACAAATAAAACCCTGCAAGAAGAAATACTAGAGATTTAAAATAACTCTAAACAGTATAAAATATTTGGGAGTACACCTGCCAAAATAAACCCAGGAAGTGTGTGAACAAAATTAATTTTAAAATTTATGGAAGTAAAATCATATTTAAATAATTGGAGAAAGTAGGGATTGCTTCATTCTTAACATCCTTTTATTCAGGATCTAGAAACAGTGGGTACTTAATAATAGCTTACTATTTATTCTTAGATTTACTCTTTGTAGATTATTTTTTTTACTGTTGTTTGATTGATTGATTAGTTGGATTTTCTACCCTTTGAACTATAGTGAACTAACTGTTTGGAGTGGGAAAAGGGGAAGGAGGAGAAGATAATGAATGAAAAGTTTTTGTGCATCTGTATTATATTCCAATGTCAAATACAATAAAATGTCAGTTAACTCTGCTAGAAATAATTCAGCCCTCAATTTCTCCCTCAGTTTTCTCTCCTTATTCCATTTCAAAATCTCTCACTCCAGATGCTCTTAATTTTTAGGGGGAGGGGAAGAAAATCATAAGAAAGTAAACTATATCACTACTAATACTACTACATCTATTATATTAGCAACAAACATTCACACTGAGAATGATGATCCTCACTTATTACAAAATCAAACTTTTATGATAGGCTGTATATTCTACTTACTAAAGCAAGCGATATACTAATGCATTTGATAAAGATTTCAACAAGTTGAAATAAAAACAACCTAACAATTCAGTTAGATAAGACAACCCTTGCACCAAATATTCCATTAATCAACTTTTAGTGTTTGTTGTTGTTTGTTGTTTTAAATAACCCATGTATCTCCTCCCCCTCATATGGTTCAAATAACCAAAAATTGATTATAATAGAAACATGCATCCTCTTTTTAAAAAAATTGATTAAATTAATATTTTAATGAGTTAAACATTTAGCCAACCTAATTTTCAGAATCTTTTAAAAACTCATATGTAGAGAAAAATAGTACATTTGAAAAATAGTCCTTTGCAATAATGAGAAGATGAATTACTTGAAATAATTTTTAATAAAACAAAATTACCCAGAAAGTAGAAAATAAAAAGACTCTAAACATAATAGGCAAAGGGATAAATAACAAGGAAATCGATGAAGAAGGTACCAAATATTATGTATTTGATTATGTAATGATTATGTAATAAGCTTAAAAAATCATAAAAGAAGGAAACAGAAAGAGTAGGCATAGCATGTGATATTAGGTCAGAGAAGGATTTAAGGACAGATGAATTAGAGGAAAGAAGACAGTGTGGTCCAGTAGTTTGAGTGCTTGCCTAATCTCAGGAAGACCTAGATTCAGGTCCTGGCTTATACCTGCTCTGGGATTGTGTCCAATTCACAATCTCTTAGGTTCCAAAACTCAATAAAATGTTAATTTAGAGAAAGATGTTGATCTGCAATGGAAGAGAAATGAATGTCTATATCAGGTAGTTTCCTACACTGCTTAAATAACAAGCCTGGAGGAAAAAAATTTTAAGTTATTTTCAAACCTGTATTCCATGATAAAGTTTACTTCAGAGTACTAAAAAGTTAATATCATAATGAAGTTAGAAAGAACAACCAAAGGCAACTCAGCATTTCAAAGAAAGGAGCTTAAGTGATATTTTTTTATTATAGAATGTAAAGACTAGTAAGTTCAATTCTGAAGTTTTCTAGTGCCTAGAAAGATTAATGCAAATGATCAAGGAATCAGTTTCCTGGAATTTAGAAAAAAAAAGGCCTTGACAAATTAACCAAAATGGCACTATGAAAAACAACAATAACTTATGCTATTAGTAACTAGGACCTTTTAGCCAATATTCTCCAGTTAGATAGTATTTGATCTCTTCCAATTCTACAATTTCTTTATACTATAGTTTACTGTTTTCATTGGTGATTTAGCAGTGTGTCAAACTGAAATAGAAATGGATCACTGCAAGGCATATATTGACTTTGTTATTGCTCATTTATTCAGTCATGTCCAACTTTTTATGACCCCATGGACTGTAACATGCTAGGCCTTCTACTCTCCACTATCTCTGGAAGTCTGCCCAATTCAGGCATGGTTTCCATGACATTGGCTGTCTATCTCATCCTCTGCCATCCTTTTTCCTTCATTTTTTCCTAACATCAGAGTCTTTTCCAATGAGTTATGTCTTTTCACAATTGGCCAAAGTATTTAAGTTTCAGTATTTGACCTTCTGGGGTATCGCCTGAATTAACTTCATTAACTATTGACTGATTTGATCTCCTCTGGCAGCAACTGGCTTTAATGATGGATGAAGCAGTGAGTAAAATAAATATGAATGGGGCCAGGCGAGTTCAAACTTACATCTTTAACCGACTTTGTTATAGCTTCCCTTTTATACCCCATCATGAGCATATTTTTCTTTGTTATACATTACACAAATGTCAGAAAATCACAGAAAGTATGACTAAGGCTATGACATTTCCTTGTTCTATTAGTCAAGGTCCATCCTGTTATTTGTTTTCATTTTTTAAAGCATCCTGTCTCAAAAATGCATTCAGGTTATGTCAACTGTTAATAAATAATCTGAAGGAGCTTCGATATGAATATCAGCTGAAAACTGGCCTTGCAAAGTTTCCTAAAGTCTTCCAAGAAGCTTTGCCTCACTTCAGTCTTCCAAAGGACTTCCAGATGGTTCCCCACACTCCTTGCTGACCAAGGGACTCTCAAAAGTCTCTTCCAACACCACAATTTGAAAGCATAAATCCTGCATACGGACTTAGAAAAGTACAAACTAACATTATCTGTATTGTTTTGTATTTTTTAAACTTTTCCCAACTATATGTTGCTTCTTGCTACCGTCTATAATGACCAGAAATTGGTTAAGAAATAGAAAGATGGTTTTTTAAATCTGGATTTGACACAAAGTTGGAAAAATTAGCATTGCAGAGGATAAAATCAAAATTCAAAATAATCTTGACAAATTAGCCTGAGAGGTAGGGAAGGATAAAGAGCAAGTAGAATAAAATTCAGTAGGGAGAACTGCAGCTGAATGTATAAAGGGGAGGGAACTTTGCATATTTAAGAGGTTAGAATTCTGGAAAGCAATTTGAAATTACACTCAAAGGGCTATAAAACAGTGCATATCCTTTGACCCAGCAATAACACAAGTAAGTTTGTATCCCAAAGAGATCAAAGAAAAAGAAGTAGACTTATATGTATAAAAATATTTATATCAAGTCTTTTTATATTAACAAAAAAATGGAAAATGAGGGGATGGTCATCAGTTGGGGAATGGCTGAATTAACTTGTGGTTTATAATTGATAAAATATTATTGTGCTACAAGAAATGAAAAGCATGATGTTTTCTTTGTGAGGCAATTGAGGTTAGATGACTTGTCTTTCTCTAGTCACATAGCTAATAAGTGTTAAGTGTTTAAGGTCAAATTTGAACTCAGGTGCTCCCGCCTTCAGGACCAGTGCTCTATTTACTGTGCCATCTAGCAGCCTCCAAGCATAATGCTTTCATAAAAATCTGGGAAGATTGTCATGTACTAATGCAAAGCCAATTGAGCAGAGTCAGGAGAATATTGTACACAGTAACAGTAATATTTTATGCTAATCAACTGTGAATGAATGACTTAGTTGTTCTCAGCAGTACAATGACCTAAGATAATTCTAAAAGACTTGTTATGGAAAATATTGTCCACTTCCAGAGAAAAGTGTTGTAGTCTGAATGTAGATTAAAGCATCTTTTTCCTTAATTTATTTATTATTATTGGTTTGGGGGAAGTGCATTTTCTTTTCTTTTTTTGAGAGTCATAAATAGCATTTATTAAGTTTAAGAACAACTTATGAAGGGGTTGGGAACACATTCAGAAAAAAAAAAAGTCAAGATGGATGGAGCCCTAAGGGACAGGGAGGAGGGAGGAGAGAGGAAGACCAAAGTTTTCATCTGTATCTGCTCTAGGTGGGATTGATCCTGATTTCTAGCCTTAGTCCAGGGAACACATGGTAAGATGAAGTTCCAAGGGGATAATTTTAAGTAAACATCAAGGAGTGGCCAGAGTTACATATCCAACCAAAAGTGGAAGCTGATATTCTTCTTGGATCAGCAGCATCCCTTCTTTTTATGGAATGAAGCATAGAACTTTGATAAGTTCCAATCACTTCATTTTAGCTCTGATGAAACACTCTTATAGTTCAAGTCTTTGTCCTAAAGAATTCTTTCATCACCTCTTATACTTATATACTTATACATCTTATACTTTGCTTCTACTTTCTCTGAATATGCATCCAACTTGTAGGCTGCCTGCTCAAGAACTGGTATTTGCTCCTCAAAGTAAATTGATTCAGATAAGGCTGTGTGCTACATATTTCTGCTTTAAGTCCATTAGCTTTCTACTTGTGTTTTCTGCAATATCCTTCATTTCTAGATACTTCAGAATGTTCCTATTTTCCAAAAGTTTTGTCTTCCCTTGTGACTGTCAGCTCCCCCGTCAGGTACATGGTCATTTTGGCGAGTATGTCTTGGAACAGCCTGGTGATGTCTGCCTTAATGGGCTTCATGACCTCCTTTGCCATGTGCACCACTACATCATGTAGGCTGGGAAAGGAAGGAGAGAGAAAGGATAGAGAGGAGGATGGGAATGGGAGAGGAAAGAGAGAGTAAAAAAAGAGAAGAGAGGAGAGGAAGAAAGGGGGAAAGAGATAGAAAGGAGAGGGATGAAAAAGGGCAAGCCTGCATTTTCTTTTGCAACATGGCTACTATGGAAATATTTTGCATAACTGTGCATGCATAATCTATTTCAAATTGCTTGCCTTCTCATGGAGGGGGGAGAGGAAGGTGGGAGAGAAAATATGGAATTCAAATTTTAAAAAAGTTTTAAAATTTTTGTTTACATATAATTTAAAAAATAAAATTAAAATTAAATGCAAAAAACCTAATATAAGAGTTTGCAAGGAAAATTGTGATCCCTGCCTCCTCCAAAAAAACACTTCTGAAGGTCAAAAAGAATTCCTATCCTTCCGTGGAGAACAACCTGCCTTAGAAGAAGGGGAATCAGAGTTCCTGGGGAACAGCTGATAACTCAAAGTGTGGGAAAGTATATACCCTGAGAAGAGATTGCATGGAAAAATGGGGCAGAGGGATCATTGAGAGGGAAAAAGGACTACACAATCAGGCATATAAGAAAATTCCTATCATATGACAGCACTTTTCTCTATCTATTGTAAGAAATGGTATTTCCAAAACTAAAGTGCAACAGAAAAAGGAGGTCAAGGAGAAAGTTTAAAAGGCAATAACAGTGACTGTTTAAAAGAGGAAACTCAAAATAGGCATTTTAGGAGCTTTAATTCCATGGGAAATATGGAGATAAATTAAAAAATAAATACATATAAGAGCCAAGAATCAAAGGATAAAAATTTAGAATAGAAAGGGAAGATTTTTTTTTATGAAAGAAATCCTTTCTAGAAAAAGGCACAAAATAAATATAAAATAACAATAAAACAAAGAGAGAACATTTCTGGAAGATAATCTAAATCAATAGTTTTATCCTTTGGGGACACTGATCTTCTTGAAATTTTAGTCCTGAGATCCTAGTTCTAGGCTGACTGAGCATAGTTAAATAAAGAACAATGAGCAGCTTCTTTTAAAAAAATAAAAAGCCGGGCATCTAGGTGGTGCAGTGGACAGAGCACCAGCCCTGAAGTCAGGAGGACCTGAGTTCAAATTTGGTCTCAGACACTTAACATTCCCTAGCTGTGTGACCCTGGGCAAATCACTTAACCCCAATTGCCTCAACAAAAAGCAAAAAAATAAATAAAAATAAAAAGCAAAAACTTTAGTAAAAATCAAGATACAGCTAGATTTTTTTATCTAGCTATTGCAACCAATCAGTTCTATATTTGTAAGAAAGAACTGCTGTTTTTATTTCCATGATTTCTTTACCTTTTTAGCAATCATTTTGCAACTAAGAAATATTAGGCAGGCATTTCAATGAGCTTGGCCCAGAATTTAAAAGGAAGGAGAGAACATCAATATTCCATTGAAGAAATCGTGCACTACTTTCAATGATCCCTTATAGACCTAATATTCTATCAGTGATGCATTCTGGTTATAATTTATGGAACATGATTTCAAAAAATAAATTAAAATGATAAGTAACACAAAAGGCAAAAGGGATATTGATGCTGGATATGAGTAGCTGCTACCAGTAATCCTTGATTGGAATAAATAGCACAATAGATTTTTCTAGGTAAGAGATATGTATGACATGCAAATTGAGATGGTCTGTTCATGTAGTAAGAATATTCTCTTACTGAGACTGATAGCACAATTCCTGAGATTATACCATGGAATATGAAAAAATTAGAAGAGGGACTCCACCAAGTTGGAAAGATCCTCTCTTAGGACTTTGTGGAGAACTAAAACAAACTAGAATCCTCAGAATGAGAAGATATGCATGGGTTGCAATATGGGCATCTTTACATCAGTGACATCCCAGATCCTTTGAAGTATTAAAGCATTCTATCACCAAAGAAAGTGTTTTGATTCAGTAAGCCTTTAAGTAAACACCATGAAGAGTGCTGAAACATTTATCTTTCAATTTCAGTGATGGACATATTTGACTTCTCTTTCCAAACCTTCAGCAAGAAAGCTATAAGTAAAATCATGTAGAAGTAAAATTACTTTCTTCTCAAATGTAGAGAGGTATGAGGAATTATTTCATAACTGGAGATGAAATTGAAACAGGGTCATATTTGCTTCCTTAATAAAACAGATGTGACATAATCAGTAGGGGAAGCAAATTGCTACTCAATCATTATACTCATGGCATATGCTGCAAATGATGAGTTTTACAAAGATTTTGAGAACTTAAACATGAAGTTACATTATTTTTCTTGTGGTTATATGAGGTGTGACCATCAAGTGGTAAATCTGGTTTTCATGCATGACTGGTATTTGATTAATTCCCAGGCATCACTCATACCTGTCTTAGAACAGATAGAGCAAAAATTGCCCTCTATTTTTTTATTGATTCTCTTCCATTTTTAATACACATGCATTTCCCCCTCTTAATCTGTTCCTAATCTTTGAAGGAAATGGTGAAATAGCATGCCCCATTCTTGGTACAGATTCAGAAAGAGCAGGTACTTTTGGTATCTTATCATTGGCTTCCAGATAGTTGTCTATAGGTAGGTATGGTTTTTGGTTTTAGT
This sequence comes from Myrmecobius fasciatus, assembly GCA_023553655.1. Classification (NCBI taxonomy): domain Eukaryota; kingdom Metazoa; phylum Chordata; class Mammalia; order Dasyuromorphia; family Myrmecobiidae; genus Myrmecobius; species Myrmecobius fasciatus. Next base: position 20,342 of record JAJPUD010005765.1, read on the forward strand.
TAGAATTTAGGATGATGTTTGAATATCTTTCCCCAAATATATATAATATTCAATTCACCACCATGGCTTTTTCACAGATATTTAGTCAAATTAAATCTTGCTCTTTGATTCATTAACACTTCCTTATGTTTTCTAACATCACTTCCTATTTTCTCTTGATTTGCATTCAGCTTGCATTTCAGTAAGGATATTTTTAAAGGCAACTAATTAAATAGCATTCATATTTCTAGGAAGGTTTGAGGGAAGAAAACCCAGCTTAGGTTAGTGTTTTGCATGAATTCTCATGTGAAATTGGATATTTTTTTTTCCTCCTGACAGATCTTCACATCAATGTTCATTATTTGATTTAAAGTATTTTTTCAAGTCAATCAAACATTTGTTTTTCCAGTATACAAAAAGAGGCACTATAGTGTAGTGATTGGACAGTTGTCCTCACAGCCAGGAAGACATAAGTGTAGACACTAACACATTTTTCTCTGTATTCTTCAATACTATGCCCCTGTACCAGTGCTCACACACACACACACACACACACACACACACACACACACACACACACTCATTCACTCACTTTTTAATTCCCATTTATGTGTTATCTTCCCCTATTAGAATGTAAGATCCTTGAGGGCAGGGACTGTTTCTTTTTGCTTGTATTTCAATTCTTGGTTCTTAGCATAGTGCCTGACAGAGTAAGCACTAAATAAATTCAGATTTGCTGAATATCCCCATTAAATTATCCATTACTTTTGCTTCCTTTCATTACTGTAGATGATCAGAGTATAAAGCATTAAAAATTTGATGGCTAATATTTAAAGTATAAAGGAAAGTAAGCTGAGAGATTGGGGTTGAAAGCTATCCTAGCATTACTTTACTCTAATTATAATATATAGGAAGCAGAAATGAATCAAGGAAACAAGCAACATAAAGAAGAATTATCACTTAGATAACTTGAGAGAAATTTAATTTTTCTTATATATCTTCTCCAAAGATATTGCAGTTTGACCTGATAACGTGTAGTTTTCTATTACTGAATCAACTCAATAATACATATGAACCCAAAATCCATGTATATCAAGACTTTGGACCATTACATATAAGTTTACCAATTCCAGCCACTAATGAGACCAATGCAATGAGGCACCCTCTATCCCTCTCCACTAAGTCACCTTTGCTCTGGACCAAGCTCTGTCTTAAAGGAACCTCCATTTAGTAGATTAAAGTTTCAGACTCCAGTGAATAGTAGTTCCAAAATACCAAGAGGCCACCATGGCTTAAGGGAATCAAAAAGCATTCACCTACAAGATAACTATAATGGAGAGGATGCATGCTATATAGTAAAAGCTTCCTATTTTAACTAATTATTCTTAATAATTAAGAACTAAATTCAGTTGTTTCTACCCTCTGGAATACAAGTGTTGTGAGTGCCCCAGAAATTTCAGTGTCTTGAAACAAAGTCCCATTAACTTCATCCTAGTTACCTCTGGCTAGTGGTCACTGCTGATCACCATTTTCAGAGAGGCTCTTCAGTGTAAAAGAAAAGAAAACTAATTTTGACAGTTAACAGTTGAATCAGAGCAGAAAAAAAAATAAAACATTAAGTAGTGGTGCATGAATGCTGAATAAGCATTCTCTGCAGTCTGATGTATACTAAACATTATCTAAGAATATTTGCACTACCAACTTTGGGTAAGTCAAATTCTCCCTCTGGGCAGCAGCTTACTGATGTGTAAAATGAAGAAGTTACATTAGATAAAATCTAAATTCCCTTCTAATTTTAATCATCCTCTCTGGTGTCCTGCTTCAGAATTATTAGAGAGAAACAAAACACTAAATAAATGTAAACTGTTATCATTATTAGTTAAGTTGGTAAGCATTTATTAAGAATCTGCAAATTAGAGTGAAGACAACAAATGATAGAAGTAATCCTCTAAAACAGCTTACAAACTCTTCCAGTAGGTAGATTTCTTCCTTAATAGAAACTCTTGGCTAAGGTAATTGTGAAATCCATTCTTTTACTTTTCTCTCTTTTTGTTCTAGACTTAGACTTTGGACTCTCTGTATGTATGTATTATGTCATTTTAGCTTATGAATACTAATCAAACTGTCATCTTCTGTATGTTATCAAATAAATTATATTTGTCCCCAAAGTATTTAACAGTTCTAGTGCCTATGTAACATCATGTGGTGTCAAAATTCATTCACTGCTTCTTTCACAACTCAGTCAGAGAGTAATTGCTTCAGTAACTGCTCTGCTTAGAACTCTATACTGACTTAACACAGCAATAAACTTTAAAGAGACAAGGCATTACAATTGTGAATGGTTAGAGATCATCTAATTCAAGCTTAATCCAAATCTTAATAGCCTTTGAAGTGGTCATTTGAATCTCTCCTTAAATATCTGCAATTTGGAAAACAAAGGTACTCTTCCAGCCCTCATTAATTTTATGATTAACAATTACAATCTCTGCCTTGCTTAAAACAGGTACACAAATAACTATGTTATACATTTAAATGTGATGACTGTATTAGAAATAAAAGAAGTTATAATAACTCTACATTCTGAACAAGTCTGTTACCGGTATATAAGAAGAAAAGTAGATCATATTAGAAAAAAAGATTTTGTTAGAAAAATAAGGTTAGAACCAGATTCTGTAGATCTTTGAAACCTAAAGCATTCATACCACATTTGTCATTGTAGGAAGGTTCTAATGATTCTTTAGCAGGTTTTGAGAGGTGTATATTAAAAAAATAATAATGTGCAATAACTTGAAAATTGGAAAAAAGATTTTAGAAGTTGGGGCAGTTGACCATTATACTCACAGAATTAGCACCATCCTATAATAAGAATAGTACTGGACTTAAAGTAAGATGACCTGACCTTAATTGTAAATTGAAAACACTGACTAGCTCTTTGGCAATGGAGGATTCACTTAATCTTAGTTTCTGCCTTAGTTTCTTCTCTATTAAATAAGGATAATATTTGCACCATCTATATATGAGTTATTATAAGGAAAGAACTTCACAGATTTTAAGGCAACCACCTCAAATTGACTTATTATTGTTAATGCTTCAAGGGATAATGAACAAGGAGGAGGATTCCTTGTAACAATAGCAGTTCCTATTGTTCCTACTATCCCTATTTTCATAAGAAAAGGAAGATGCAAAACTATGCGTGAGTCTGGAAAAGATGAGGGGATTTCTTTGGCATGGTGCCATCTTGTATTCACTGATAATATGTTTTTAACAAATATTCTATCTTTATTTTAAATTTGCAGACAAGCAGCAGGTTTGCAAAAAAAGTTATGGGTAGCCAATCCTTGAGAAGCTATTCTCCCATTATCATTAATTTATCTCTCTTCTGGGAAACAGTACTTCGTATTTTCACTGTCAATTCGTTGTTGAATATGGAGCTTCATGGATTCCAGCTGTTGGATACATCATTTCTCAGGGCAAAAAGGCTGTATTTGTTTGATTACTATGTTTTATCATCTTTTCTAAATCCTTCCCATATGCTACAGTAAGAAGGAGGAGGAGGATATAAAGGCCCATAGAATCAGGGACTATCTGGCTGCTAAAGTAATAGAACTCACTTGATCTGCCCTGAACCTTTCTAATGAGGAAGCCCATTGTTTTCTGCCTGTGTTGCCTGCCCTTTTTTGCTAAAACTACCACCTGCTCCTTATTTTCTCAAACTGTCTTCAATTTACCATGGAAAAATATTACATTCTCCTGCTGAAAATGCTCCTAGATTGTCTACATTCCGAGTTTTGTTTAAACTCTTTGCACTACTGTGCCAAAGAAAAAGGAAAGGGAGAAACACTACTTCATCTTCCATTTCACCTTTCACAAGCAAGTTCTTTGCCTCCATTGAAGTATACAAAATGCTTCCAACAGGAGAGATTCAATCCCTGCAGGAATGTACTACATTTTTCTTTGTTTTGTTTTAAATTGAAGCAAATTTAAACTTTGAAAGAGAAGTTGCTTGAAATGAAATAAATGCATTACACAATAATGATAGTAATATAAATGATTACAACACTAAAAGGTATCTATTTTGTCTCTCATGAATTATAATGATAAATTCCAGACCCAGAAAACAGATGCTAAAGTACATCTGATATCTCTACTCAATGACAAGCTGGGGCACTATGGATGCAGAAAGAAGTATACATTGTCAGATACATAGTCACTTCATTGAACACTTTTCCTTCAAAGTTTTTCTTAGACATAAGGGAAGTTTAAATATCAAGGAAAATGGAAAGAGATTGTTGTAAAATAAAAAAGATGGCAATTAAACTTTTTTTAAATGAAATTTATTTAATATAACTATTTCACATAAGGAAAGGTGTCATAGTTGGTGATGGTAGACTATGAATCAGTTATGCTGATTCTGTCTGAATGAGTTTCCAGTTGACTTTATATGCATGTTCTATGTTTTTAGGACAACCAGTATCCAGTAGCAATGTGTGTTTATTAAGGACAATTTATCTAATAATGTTCCTGATTTGCCCAATTAGAAAGAATCATATCATCTTCTAGTTGGAAGACAAACTCTTCAAATATAGCACAAAATCAGTTAGGCTTTGCTATAGATCACTACGCATAATAAAGACAGAATGTGGGATAGATAAGGAAGATCTAGGAATTCGGCTGACTTTTTTGTCCCAGACCAAATTCATCTTATGGTTCAGCCACTGAAAATCTTAGGGGTATAAAAGAATAACATATAAAGTTATCAACAATAAAAGACTTTGGTTTCTAGCCCCTGTGGGGTCAGAAAAATATGAACCTAATCTTAGCCTGGGTTAGCCTTAATTAGCCTTAGCCTAATCTCTGCCTAATTGTCATTAGGTAGATGTGTGATTATGACTAAATATCCATCCTCTAACCCTTACTGGGAGAGCTTTTTCAATGATATAGACTAGTAGTGAGAATCAGATCCAGCAGAGACATTATAATGCCTATCAAGTGGATAGCAATGCTTTCAGCAGAGATGCCAGGATCAGCAAGGAGCTGGACCACTGAGAACAGCATGATGATATCCTTCTACAATATCAGAAGTATGACTTGTCACACCCCACTTAGGGTCTCTGTGCATGCTCACTTTCTCCACTCGTGGTACACATATTTATAGAAGAGCATGCCCTATGTTTAGGGGCAAGGAGAAAAATGATGTATAGCAAATCTTACTAACTTAAGAACGTAGCTTTGAATTGATTGTTCCCTCTAGTTCCCTAAAGAAAATTATGTAACAATAAATTTCCATTTCAAGAAAGTATGTATAATAATAGAAGATATTGTATTCATAATTATCCATCTTTTCTTTGCTTCCATAAAGGTTTTCTGTTGTTCTCTGATGTGTAGTTTTTACTTTATTGTTTCTTCCCCTTTCTTCCCTTTCATCTCCCCCAAACAGGCTGCAGTTCAACATAGGTAGTTATGTATACATACATACATATACATATGCTTATACATATATATATATATATATATATATACATCTAAAAACAATATTGACGTGGGTAACATACAATGCAAATTTATTTTTTGATTATATACTAACACAATATAATCATTGTATAATTATCTTATTATCTATTAGTGTCATAGATTCAGAGTTGAAAGAGATCTCAGAGATAATATAGCCCAACTTTTTCATATTGAAGGCAAGAAAGCTTAGTTCCTTTGAGATAAAGTAAATTGTTTATTAATACAGGAAATTTGTATCAGATCTAGGATGTTCATTCCTACTAAACTGTAAGTCACTTGAGAGCAAGGTCTATAATTTTTTTCACCTGTCAATCACCCTACTAAAAGCAAAGTTGCTGCCTGTATACATTTCAGGTCCTTAAGTGATATTTTTTTAAATTTAAATTTAAAATTTGGGTAAATCTTCATTCATCATATTATTTCCCCATAAGACCCTTGTTCTTCTGTCTATGGTATTTTGCACTAGTCAAATCAATTCAATTGAACCTCATCTGAAAGACTGTGTTTGACTCGAGTGTCAGTCACCTTTGTATTCCCACAACTCCTGGCATGGTGATTTGTATAAGTGCTCGGTAAATACTGAGAAAGAACCAGGATGGTAAAAGTTCTGGAAACCATGTCATATGAGACACAAGTTTAGACTAGAGAAAGGAAGGTTTAAGAGAAACATGATATCTCTGTTCAAATATTTGTATGGCTGCTGTGGAAGAGACAGTAGACTTATTCTGTGTTGCCCCAGAGGACAAAATCAGAATCAGATGGTACCAATTACAATAAGGAACATTTTTAGTCTATAAAAGAGAAAGCCTTAAAATAATTAGAACTACCAATGAAACAAGTTATCTCAATAAATTTGAGCTCACCATCACTGGAATTCTGTATTCAAGTACAGGTTAAATGGCCATTTGTCAGAAACATAGCAAAGAATGTCACAACGTTTTTGAGGCTTATCTGACTTAAATGAACTCTGAGGCTCCTAATTCTGAGAGCCTTTGATTCTCATTATAGTCTGATAGTCTTTACCTTAAAAAATCTACTTTTATCACCACCAGATCCACAGTTCCCAAATTCATTGTCTATTAAACTCTAATTTCTCTCTTGAACCCTAATCTCTCATTTTCAGCTATCTGCTGGACAGCTCCACTTGAATGTCCTAATTTTAAATGCATCAGTCTAAAACAAAAGTTGTCATCAACCACAGGATTCCCTTTTGAAATCCCAATTTATTCCAGCATAGTATGTTTTCCCCACACCTTCTGAATATGCTATTTACTACACCTGAAAGACCAGCTCTCACTATATTCATCTGTTAAAATCTCTTACAACTTTCAAGACTCCATGCAAAGGCTGTATTCTCCTTGATTCTTTCTACATTCATTCCAACTGAAAGCAACTTTTTCCTCCTCAAAATCCTCAAAGCATTGTTTTTATCCTTAACAAAAATCTGACCAAAGCCTAAATGTGATAATAAAAGACTTCCCTGGTCCTTTATGGTTTTGCCAAAGAAACAATCTCCATTAAGTTTTACTCAACTGGCAAGACTTTAAGGGCAGTCCCATTGATGCTCATTCCAACATCAACAAAAACGAAATGCCAAGAGATTTGTCATCCAAAATTTGCTTAACAAATGATTGACTATAAAATCATCTGCTAGGTACAGAGTCCTGTGAATTTTCTACTTTAATATTTTGATAACTATATTTCAATGTTTTTTTTAATTCCTTTGTAATTCTGTGTATTTTACTTTATCAATTTAAAAAAACATTCTTTTGATAACAGGTATATAGGCTTCACCCAATTTCTAGAAGGACCCCTGGACTAAGGTATGAAAGAATTTTAATTTATATTATGTTACAAAATATAATATTTTATGTATATATTAATTATATTGTATTATATATTATTAATATATTAATCATATTGTTATATCCACATTAATAAAATCACAGATCTTATTAAAATATTAAAGGAAAATTGTGTTATCTCTCCCAACTGAATCATAAAACTTTTTCCAGAAATTTATTTTTGAATTCATCTTTGTGTATCTCCATCCACATATTCATGAGAATACCTTACACATATTAAGTTTTCAATAAATATTTGTTGAATAAATGTTAATTATCCTATCATTTTTGTTGTGACTCAGATTCAAACTCCAAAGTTATCTTTGACTCTTCCCTTTTACTCTAACCTCATATTCAGTCACCACCCTGTATGTCATTGCCTTGTAATATCTCCCTCATTTCTCCTTTGCTTTCTATTAATATTTTTAGCATCATACTATTATTTCTCTTTACCAAAATTTTAAACTATTTCAGTAACCTCCTAAATGGTTTCCTGGTCTCCAGTCTCTCACCACTCCTTTCAATCCATCATACAAACCTTTATCACATTAATCTTCACAAAACATCACTTTCTTCTTATGCTACTTTCTCTCATAAGCCTTCATCTGTTCTCCACATCATCTAAGATAAATTCCAAACTTTTCAGGTTTCAAGAAACTCAAGAATCTAGCTGTGATTGATGTTCCCAACAGTGTTGTTATTGTCATTTAGTTGTTTTCAACATGTCTGACTCTTCATGGCTCTATTTGGGAAATTCCTGTCAAAGATGTTTGCCTTTTTTGCCCCAGATCATTTTATAGATGAAGCAAACAGGTTTGAGTGACTTGTCCAAGATCACACAGTAGTAAGTATCTAAGACCAGATTTGAACTCAGGAAGATGAGTCTCCCTAATTCCATACCCACACTCTATCCACTGCACTGTATCACTGCTCTTCCCAATCCTATTTTGATATTTATGTACCTCCTATTTCACCTTAAGAAAGTCACTTTCCATTGCTGAGTAATAGATCATAGATTTAGAACTAGAAAGGAACTGAGGGTCAAAAAGTCTAAATGATTTCTATGAGGTCAAACAGCAAGTAAGTGTTAACTGCAGCTGCAGCACTTAAACTGAGAACTTTCCAAAAACAAATCCAGAATGCTTTTACAAAAAGAAGAATTATATTAAAAATTGCAGATTAAAACAACCTCAAGCTATGTTTTTACAATCTATCAGACTGACTAAAATGATTGAAGGGGGGAAATATTGGAGAGGATATGGAAAAATCGGGATACTAATTCATTGGTGGATTTGTGAAATGATCTAACTACTTTGGAGAGCAATCTGGAATTATGTCCAAAGAGTTATTAAACTACCTATACCCTTTGAACAGCAATACCAATATTATGTTTCCAAAGATGATTAGGAAAAATGTAAAAGAACTTATATTTTCTAAAATGCTTTTAGTGACTCTCTTTGTGGTGGCAAAGAACTGGAAATTGCAGGGTTGCCCTTCAACTGGGAAATGGCTGAACAAGTTGTAGTATATGATTGTGATAGAATACTACTGTGCTATGAGAAATAATGAGTCAATGATTTGAGGGAAAAAAACATGTATAGACTTGCATGAAATAATGAAGAGTGTAGGGAAAGGAACTAAGAGAATGTTGTTGATAGTAACATTAATATTGTTGTAAAAGTAGCTTGGAGCAACTAAGTAATTTTGTCTATTATAAATACCCAAATTAACTACAAAGGACCTATGAAGGAAGAAGTTAAATGCATTCAGAGAAAGAAATGATAAATACAAATATATATAAAATGATTTTACATACACATACATACATATACATACATACACACACACACTATTTGTATCTAGTGATAGCTATCTCAGTATAGGAAGGGAAAAAAGAAATTACATGATATCTTTATTATATATTTAAAAGGAATAGCAATTTGCAATTATCTATTTGCAGTTTTATGCACAATCATCTATTTTTATTCTACTGTTATAGGAATTCTTGTTTTATTTCATAAATTAAAAATAAAATATATTTTTTTAAAAACAGAGTTGGATTAGCTTACCTGTATTCTTCATTCTATACCTTTATACCATAATTTTAATTCAATTTTACTATGTATTACTTCACAACATGCAACATCTGCTCCAAAGAGACAAATTTCTTTGCTGTTCTCCTCCATATATCATAGTTATTCTGTGCCCTTACTTCTGCTGTTCTCCTTTCATGGACTTTGTTATCCATTGTCTATATAATAAATTCCAAAGTCCTTACCTTGACATAAAAGGCGCCCTATAACATTGCTCCAAAATACCTTTTCAAACCAGCTTTCTAGCTATATATGTATGTGCATGATAGTGGTCAAGTTGGGTGAGTCACTTAACCTTTCAGAATTTATAATGGAAAACAAAGAGGAATTAAGTAAGTTTCTTTCCCTTCATTTGTAGAGGGACTCCCAGAGTCCATGCTGAAGAAGAGAGTTTCATCTATAGTAGAGGAGCCCTAGGGAACCAAAAAAGAGAAGTACAAATAGAAAGTGATCTTACTGCAGTAATGTGCAGTTGTAGACCAAATGAGACACATACACTAAACCACACAAACTTAGAGGGAAGAAGGCCTCTGCATCTATGTCAGTCCACATAAAAGGATTAATATTAAATGGAGATGCCAAGCCACATATGCACCTGGTAAGAGATATGTGTTGAAGAATACTATATGCACATAGACTCAAAGAAAAGTAGTTAGTATCAGATATGAAAAGTGAATTGCTTAGAAAGAGAAAAATCAATCTAGAAGGAAATAATACAATCAAGAGCCATAGGAAGGGCCAAAATGAAGGAGTAACAAGGTACAAAGCCACAATGTGGAGGATCAAACCCAGTCCCAGATGAACTCTATTGACCTCAAACCACAAGAACTATAATTCAAAACGATATATAGATCTGTGTAAGAAGGAGTCTTTTATGCTGTTTATGGACTTGGCTAATAGTGTCATTTATCTTTTTGTTGGGTAAATAAAACTGTTTCCATGTTTAATATCTTGTTATCTGAGTGCTTTCAGCATAGCAAAGGACATTAGGGGGGAGAAAAATTAGCCAGATACAGAAGTTCCCAGCATTTCCCTGGGTGGAAGACCATTCAGAGAGATTTTATGAGAGGTATTCACAAAATTGTACCTTTTGTGCTCTAAAATTAAAGTTATGCCTTGGAAACCAGAGTTACATTTTTGAACATTCTTTTCTCAACTAAACTAAATCTTACCCATCATTCACAGCACAGCTTAAGTTGTACCATTTCAGTGCAATCATGTCTGAAGGCATGTCCAATGACCCTAATCCATTCTCTAAACCAATGCAACTCTTATTGACTATAGCCTTCATTGAGCACATACATTGCCTTATATCACTAATTATTTTTTCATATCCAACTAGAAAAGAAAGTACCACAGCCATTTATCAAGAACAACAAAAAACAGATGAACAACATAAATGGCTCTCCTGTATCCTTAAAGTATGAAAAGGACCAAAAGGAAGGTTTCATACATGTTAGAGTATGTCCTCTGGGATCGAGGTTCTTAATTTGGGCTCCTAAGGTGGGGAGAGGCCCATGAATAGATTTCAGAAGATCAATAAAATTCAATGGGAAAAGTATTTTAGCTGAAATCTAAATTAATTTTAATATTTTCTTCAATTATTTTAAAACATGATTCTAAGAAAGGGTTCATTGTCTTCACCAGTTCACCAGTCATCATGCATAGATCCATGACCTATCCAGAAAAAATTATAAAACGTAAATTTCTTGGGAAAAGTTATATTAAAACTTTGCTGAGTCACACAAGAATGAATATAATGTGGTCCACATTCAAAGATACACATTCAAATATAATCAGACTATATGAAGTATGCTTGGAAAAAAAAAACTTTAACATATATTAGGGTCTCAATAATCATTAATTGATTGTTTTTCTTTTTATTAGAGTGACTACACTTGGTAGTACTTGCACTTCATACTTAGAATAACTGTAGCTCCTAAATCTCTTTTATATCCATCATTTTATTTCATATTTGAGGCAAATGGGGTAATTATTACTTTTCTGGTTTTACAAATGAAGAAACCAAAAAAAAAAAAAACTGAGATGATAAATGACTTACCCAAGACACATAGCTAAATTCTGGCAAAACAGCTCAGTGATTTCAAACTCAAATAGAAATACAAATTTTTAATCCATATATAAAGATTCCAACAGGCTTATGTTAATATACTTATAAAATGTAATATTATCTCTGCTTTATTGTATCTTTAATTATTTTGTTCAATATTTCTCAACTTAATTTTAATCTGTTTGTAGCCAAGAGTTTTATCAGCTGCATGCAGCCAATGGGCAGCATATTTGGTTCCTCTGGAGCAGTTGATTCTAAAATCTAGTTTTCCATATTCTCAAATCAATCCTAGAAGAAGACAAAAACAGGTAAAGATTTGATGAATAAAGATAGGACAGTCACTTGACTTCAATAGAGAAAAGATTTACTTAGCCTCTTGACTAAATAATCATCTATTAATCACATTCTATGTTCTAGGCATTGGAAAGACAACATTAAAACAAAATAATCCTTCACTCAAGGAACTTACATTCTATAGGGAGTACAACATGCACAAATGGAAGGGATTCAGTTTTTTTCATGGCCCTGATATACTGTCCAGGTTTCACAGGATACAGCACAACAGCTCTGTAGACCTTCAGTTTAGTAGTCAATCTAATACTTCTCTCCCACACTTTCCTTTGGAGCTTCCCAAACACTGGGCTTGCAATGCATGTGTCAACCTCATTATTAATTGTGTAACCCAGGAAATTATACTGCCCAGGTAAGTGAGCTTAACCACAGCAATCCTAACTTCTCCATTTGCTATAACCAATAGTTGCACATGTGAATGTTGTAGTGCTGGCTGATGGAGCACGTCGCTGATCTCATTGCTGTATGCCTGTAAAACCTGGACAGTATATCAGCACCATGACACTTAACTGAATTGCTTCCATTTGAACTGTCTCAGGAAGAGTCTGAAGATCTCCTGGCAGGATAAGATAACAGACACTGAGGTCCTTTCTCAAACTAAACTGCCAAGTATTCAAATGTACTGCAAAGAATGCAATTCCAATGGGCTGGCTGTGTTGTTCAAATGTCAAACATGCCTTGCCTAAAAGACTATTTTATAGAGAACTCACACAGCGCAAGTGCTCACAGGATGGTCAGAAAAAAATGACACAAGGACACTCTCAAGGTCTCTCTTAAGAACTTGAGAATTAATTGTGTAACATCCACCATGGTGTGCCCTTCTCAAAGGTACTGTGTTCTGTGAGCAAAGCAGAACTGAATTAGCTCAAGAGAAATGGCATATGTACAGATTTAGACAATTCACCCCAAATGTCACATGGACTATTTGTCACTGATCTGTGATAGATCATTTCGAGTTCATATTGGTCTGATCAGCCAGTGATCAGACACACTGTACCTTGCCTTAGCGTATGTAGTGCTGTCATTTTGGTCCTTTTCAAGAACAACCAACAAGAACCTACCATAAGCACAAAGGGTACATAAATAAGTTAATGCAAAATAATCTTGGGGTAGAGGAGAGAAAACTGATAACAGGAAGTCTCAGAAAAGACCTCTAAGATGTGGTAAAGGATCTGAACCCTGAAGGGAGCTGAGAATTCCAAGACATTGAGATGATCAGAGAAAGCATGCCAGTCATGGGAGATATCATGTAAAAAGGCCCTACATGGAATATGGAGTGTTATTAACTAAGAACAATAAGTGAAACACACACACACACACACACACACACAGAGGCAGATCCAGAAACACAGGAACACAGAAAGAGACAGAGAGAGACAGACAGAAACAGAGACAGAGACAGACAGATACAGAGACACAGGGATACAGAAAGAGACAGACAGAGATAGTCAGAGACAGGCAGATCCAGAGACACAGGAACACAGAGACAGAGAGAGAGAAAGAGACAGAGACAGAGAGAGACAGACAGATAGGCAGGCAGGCAGGCAGGCAGGCAGACAAACAGAGACAGACAGATCCAGAGACACAGGGATACAGAAAGAGACAGAGAGAGACAGACAGACAGACAGATAGATCCAGAAATCCAGGGATACAGAAAAAGACACACAGAGAAAGAGACAGAAAGAGAGAGAGAAACACACAGAGATAGACAGAGAGAGAAGTGAAGTGAGAGAAACACAGAGAGACAGAGACGGGGGCGGGGTGAGAAAGAGAGAAAAGTAAAGTGAAGTCTGACTGCTAATCAACCACAGCAAAATGGAAGGTGAATTGGGGAATTATTGCTGTTTTAGTGCAAAGACTTTCTGAAGCAACTATCTTGTCTACAATTCAGGTTGTATGTTCTCTTATAATTGTTACTATATCCCTAAAGTGAACTAGGTAGACAAGTATGGGCTAATGCAAAACCTTGAATATTGCTTTATGATCTAAACATGTGCTTGTTTCTATATGATGTTTGAACTATATAACTGGAGCATAAAATATTCTTAGAATTATTGGAATGTATATTGATATTTCTTTCACAAACACAGACAGATGATCCCTCTACCATGTGGAATTTAAGCCTTCACCATCACTAATCTTTTCTCCTTAAAAATTTGTTCTGGAATAACAGACAAGTATTTAAAGTAATATTTTTTCTCTCTCAGAAGCACTTGTGGTGTTCAGGGAAAGTCATTTTTAACAAATTGATGTAGGTGAAGGTGGGTGTGGGAGGGTGGAGGTGGAGGTGGAGGTGGAGGTGGTTCTTTCATACCATATACTTCCTCTCCTCTCTACTTCTTTGAATGTTCTATGCATTTAGACCAACTATTTGATTTTCAAATTACTGTGCAATTACATAATGTTTAACTAATTTTAGCCAAATTCTCCCAAAAGTGATTTTCATTGGTGTCATCTCTATCTTTATCTCTTTCTTTCATTGGCCAAAGTGGAGAAAGACAGGAAATTAATTGCTCTCTGATTTTAACAATGCTATGTGAACTATCTCACTGTTCTTCTTTGCAGAAGCATTAATTTTTAAAAATCCCTAACATCAGAGCTACTAGCTAAATAAATGGGAACTTAATATTTTTAAGTATATTGTACTAAAATAATGAGAGACAGTATGATGTAGTGGATAAAGAGTTAGCTTCAGAAAAAAAGAAGATCCAGTTCTTGAACTGCCTCTGACACAGATTGACTATATAGAGCTGGGCAAGTCATTTAAACTTGCAGTGCTCTAGGCAATTCTCTAAGAGTACAAAATTCAGAAAAAATGCCAACTCACATTTATAGATTGAGTTTCCTTGCCCATTAAAATCATATGGCCAGTCCCTATACCTATTTGATTATTCATTATCTTTGTGACCCAATGGTCACAATTTATTAGGAGTAACTAAGGAATAACAATGGTTGAATGTACTGTATCTCCATTGTTGCTAGAATAGGAAGAAAACAGACTTTAGTTGTAGTGTAATGACTTCACTACAATATAAGCATATGATTAATAGCAGGGAGTACAGGTATAATGTTATATGCAAGTCATCTATATGGTATGATTAAGACTGCCTCTCCAAAGGCATCTTAAGTTTAACCTAGTCTGAAGTTCCTCCATACTCTGAAGTAAATATTTTAATGGAAATTTAAATGACTACTTCTGAGAGGAAGGACTTTATATAATTGTAATAGAAATAATGTAGTATAGTGGGTACAGTGATTAGCTTAGAAAATGGAAGACAGATTCAAAATCCCCTATTATTACCTTTGTGATCTTAGAGAAGTTATTTTAGCTTTATGGGCCTTCTACAGGACATTTCAGTAAAAAATGGTGCTGGAGACTCATAAACCTCTTCTGATATTTACTGCTTATACTAGTTAGCAAGTCACCTAACTTCTCTAGATCTCATTTTCCTCAACTATAAAATAAGGATGTACTAGCTGACCTCTAAGATCCCTTCTTGATCTAAATCTGTGATCTCATGATCTTAGACAAATTCCCTGTGGGAATTGATCTTTTGAGGAACCCACTATCTGTGTATGAATTAGTATCATCAGAATTTCTGGAAAAAAACATCATAGTACCAAGCAACTGAGGGGGAAGCAAGGCAAGAAAGCTTAAGAGAAGGGAAAAGGATAGGGACTCAGAAGGCACCAAAGATAGGTTTCATAATGTCCAAGGACTAATTCTGAATAAAGAAGAGGGAAGGAATAAGTATATATATAATGCCTATCATGTGCCAGATCCTCAAAACAACTCTGTGAGGTAGGGGCTATAATTGACCTTATTTTACAACTGAAGGAAATGAGGCAAACAATAAGGAAATAATTTGTCCAGAGTCACACGACCAAAATATGTGTGAAGCCATATTAATTTCTTCCCTTGGTTTGAACAGTTGCAGAAATCTTAATTGCCACACCCACTAATAGTCCAAGTTTCTTTTTTTTTTCTTCTTATATTCTAGAACAGAATTAAGAATAATTTCCATTTATATAAGGGCTAGGCCTAGAGGCAGAAAGACTCATCTTCCTGAGTTCAAATCGAACCTCAGACACTTATTAGCTGTGTGACTCTGAGCAAGTCACTTAATCCTATTTGTCTCAGTTTCCTTATCTGCAAAATGAACTGGGAAAGGAAATGGTAAAGGTGTATCTTTGTCAAGACCCCAAATGGAGTCACAGAAAGTCAGACACAACAGAAAAATGACTGAATAACAACAGATCACTTTAAGGTTTGCAAAGCTATATTTAATTATCCCTCCTCAATTTCTCTTCATTTTAATAACTACCTTTAAAAGAATGACTAAATATGGAAATTTTCAAAGACTTGTGGGTGAGATACCCATTTATTTCAGTCATAGTGATAAAATAAGAAGCTTGTATATTCTCTAATAGTAGTTAGAACCATGGACAGGGATGGTCTATCAACCCAATGCTCAGCCCCACTCTTCTATATCATCCTTGAGGCCTTTTTTTTTTTAAAGAAAAAGATGATTCAGTGAACAGTTCATGCTCAATGCAACTGGTCTCTCCCTTTTCATTGCTTCCAAGCAAGCACTGTGTCAAGCAAAATCCTTGTACATTAATCTTAGTAAGCAGTTTGATCAGAATAAATAATAAAACTCTAAACAAAATTCAAGTAATCAACATGTGTGCCACAAATATTTTAATGGAACCTCACTCCTGCTGTATTTCACTTTGGATGGAAATAAATGGAAATCTCTTATGAATAATGGCAAAAAGGTCAGAAAGCAGTGTGGGCAGTCACATGCAGAAATCTTAATTGCCACACCCACTAAATCTGTGTACTATATATTAATCACCTAAATAGAATAGATTTTTTTTTTTTTAAAAAGGGATGGGGAGAGTAAGATGATCAAACCTGTACTATAAGAGGATTATTTTAATAGGAATATGGAGAATGATCTGCAGAGGAGTGGGACTGAATGAGGTCCAATTAGGAGGCTATTTCAGTAGTATGAGGGAGAAAAGTCAGGGGCCTGGACCAGAGTATTGGTATTGCTATGAGTAGAGAAAAGGCAATGGATATCTTAAAGATAGAAGAGGTAGAAGGCCTGCCTTGTACCCACTTTCAAATCAGCTTTCTTCCATGAACATGGATCCCTGTTTCAATCTCATATGAATACCCCTGATCTAAATATATTATGAAAAATTGGGGGATTTTCTTGAGAGGAGTAAAAAAAGCTTCTAAACACTGGCCTTTGAGATCCCTATCTTGAGAGCCCTCAGATGTTATTACTTTACATAGCATCAATGTTTTACACATTTCTAAATAGAAATGTTTAATGGTCATAGAATTAAAACAGGAAGCTTTAAGCACTATTTGAAAGACAAAAGAGTTTTTCAATAAATATCTGACCAGTGTCTTCATTCTCTCTAGTATCTCTACTATGACATGTGTTATCCAACCCACATTAATGATTCCCAATTGTTCAATCTGAAGGTCCAGGAGAAAGGATAAGCAACCTGGATCTGGGTGAGAGAGAAACAGATTTAACCGAAAAGGAAAGGAATTTTGTATCTAAGCTTCTTAGGCTCCACTCTAGAGAGATCAGCCCAGGCAAAGCCTTCCTGCCTCTCAGGAAGAGCTTTCAACAAATTTATGGAAATGGAACAGCATATTCTCATCAAATAAAGAATGCGGGGAGATGGGGTGAAATCTTTCAACCTATTTTTAAAATGAGGTAGACCTTTCAAGGGAGTACCGCATAAATTCCCATGCAGAGCATTATTTCTCAATCCTGATTAATGCAGGAGTATAAATTAAAAATATATATATATAAATTCCTTAAATGATGGTTAATTTTGAAGAAGCTAATCAGACTCTGGTAGTATGAATTGGAAAGATCATATTAAGTAAAATTGAAGACAGCACAAACAATAAAATTGTGCCCTGTGATGATGTATAAATAAGGGTCAAGCATGTTCCCTCATTCAAAGATTGCAGATTGCAAAATAAATATGTTGAAGGTGAAAGAAACTAAGTTTTTCAGCTTACTCAGAACCAGTATATGGTTCGGGTTTCATGCTTTTAAAACAGATACATTGAAGAATATTGTAAGAACGCTTATGATCTCAGATTTTAGATTGCATAGGCATTTCAGATGATGTTATGTGCAATGCATGTTCCATTAATAATGTATTTGGGAAGTATATTTCCTTCTAATTCTTAATTTTTTATGATGTTTCACACAGGAAAAGATTTTCTCTATGCCTGTTGAACTTAGTGATAAAAAAAATCTTTTTTTTTTTAAGAAGCAGCAGTATGTTAGTAAAATTTTGTGGATCTTGCATCTGCCTTAGAAATGGCATGTGTACATGCACATCTGATGTGCCATTAATTGATTTTAATACTTCATTATCAATAGTTTCTTCTCAAAGCTGTATTTCTATGCCTCTGGGAAAATCAATGCTTAAGAAACCATTGAACCAGAAATAGAGAAAACTAGCCCCACCTTATTTACACACTATAGAAAGTGTGGGAGCAATTTCTGCTTCTAATAGAAGAATAAATGGGACAGTGCTAATGTTTCACACTAATAAATTAAATTCGGGGTGCTGCTGTAAAATAGATTTGTTTCTGGTAGTTATGGCCTAGAATATGGAAACTGAAAAGGAGTACAATTGCTCTGGAAAATGTTACTTTGCACTTAAAAAGAGAGGATATCATTTTAACATTGCTCTTAACTTTGCTAAAAATAATAACTATGATAAAATGCATTTTCCAACTGATACTGATGGCTGTTGAAGGAATAACAAAAAGAACCACAGTGACCCCTAATGGACAAAAGCATCATTTTTCTTGCAAAGCAAAAGAGTTATATAAGCAGAATTCTTCAAACCACCTTGGGCATGAGCCCAAGTACAAATATAAGCTGGAAGAAGTAAAAAAATCTACTGGCACCCAAAAGCCATGGTTTAATCTTTTAACATTATAATTTAATGCTGAGATATCCTCAGCACAGTCACAATACGGAGTCATTTTCATGGTATATAAAACCTGGATTGAATCTTGGAGATTATAGGCCAGACATTCATTTAAGAAATAAAGAAAATTTATTTTCTATGCTATTGTTTAATGAATATGTGTGCATATGAGTGTGTGTGTGTGTGTCCACCAATTTCAATATGTAGCATAGACAGAACAGGAGGAGAATGGCCTTAGAAAAATTGCAAAACTCCTTGAATGCCCCTCAAGCTTCACATTAAAATGAAGAGACATTTAATTGGTACTGCTGTATGTCAGCAAAACATGGAATCCAAGAGCCTTCAAAGAATTAAAAATGAACATCATATAGAGGACAATAGAAATGCACATGGTAGGTATGGAAGAAATTTTGAAGAAGAACCAAGGTAAATGATGTTATCAAGAAATCATATGCAACAAAGAGAAATTTTATTAGCTATGCAGTAAAAGCAAGGGATGGCAAGTGAGTGGCTAGGATGCTGCAATTCGCCCTTTTGTCTCATGATTAAAAACCGTGCTAAAGACATTAACAGTATAAACAAGATTGTAAACACCATAGGCTTTTCTAACAATTAAAAAGGCTATTTTCAAGCATTTTGGCAATGTAAATATATATACAATCAATATGCTCACTTTAGGCTTATTTTATCTTTTTTATGGTATTGTTCCTCCTGAGGCAATTGAGGTTAAGTGACTTGCCCAAGGTCACACAGCTAGGAAGTGTTCTGTTTGACACTAGATTTGAATTCAGGTTCTCCTGACTTCAGGGCCAATGCTTTATCCACTTTGCCACCTAGCTGCCCCAACAATGATCTATTTCATCTTAACATATGTTTTGCTTTTTTTTGTCCCTACACTTTTGCTTAGGGTATCCTCTCGGAGAACATGTTCTCCTCTCCTTACCATATTTATACAATCCTGACCACCACTAAAGTCTTAAATCAAATTCCAATTTATCTGTGAAGTCTTCTCTGATTTCTCTAATTTTACTTGAATTCTTCCTTTGATCTAGTTTTGAGTGATTAAAAAACTTTTGTAGAAGACTCTGCTATGCTTCTTTCTGGTTTTGATACAATCAACAGCAAACAACAGCAACTTTGAATATATAATCAGACCTCTGACTTACCAGAACAAGGATGAAAAATAAGATAAAGGAAAACCAAAATGAGAAAAATATATGGTGTGAAGTTAAAATAATATCCTTACATATTTAAACAAATTATTGATGGTGAAGAATGAAATATGGATGGAAGAAAAATATAGACAATGTTTATAGACAAAAATATAGATAATTTCATGGAGAATTATAACTGATATTAATCAACTGCCAAAGCAAGAAGACTAAAAGAGACACAAAAGCATCTTAGTTGACAAACAGTTGTGAAGAGATATGACATCCAAGGATCCCACCACTCATTTGTAAAATCTTGTGAAGAAAAATGATGGAAAATTATAAGCATGTAAAACAGAGATAAATAGGAGACATAAGTCAAAGAAATTTTGGCAAGAGAGCCAACTAAGCAGAACTATTTCAACAGGATTTAAGGATGAAATGAGGACAACCAAAAGAAAGAAACTGGAAGATATCTGCAGATTTTTATAACAATTTTTTGCCATCATTGAAAATAGAGCTATTATGCTTGGAGTCTATCAAAACATCTTGATATGTGCTTGTAGAAGTATAAAGGTCACTAACAGAGACAGGAGTAGAAACTATATTACTTCAGCTCTACTAGCAATGGTGTTTCAAGAGGAAAGGGCCATTGAAATATTTTGAATTTCTTTTTTGATGCACAGAAGAAAACAGAAGAAAGCATATACTTGGAAAACAGATTGAAAGTAATATGTAGAATTTATTATATGCTTTCTTTAAATCAAGTGGTTATTTGAAATGGAAATTCACAGTTTTATATAGAATCTACTTTTTTGGGTCTTGCCTTATGTACAGAAATGCTCTTTTTTTTTTTTTTTTTTTAAGAATAGCTATACGGTTCCACCAAACAGGCAGTATGTAGTATGGTAGATAAAGTTCTGGGCCTAGATTCAAAAAGTCTTGAGTTCAAATTTGTCTTCCAACACTTAATAGCCATGTGACTCTGGGAAAGTGACTTAGTTATCATTTTAGTGTCTGCTTTAGTTTCCTCAACTGTAAGATAGGAATAATAATAACTCTCAGAGTTCTTGTGAGGATAAAAAGCACTTGAAAAGTGCTTAGCATAGTAAACAATAAATGCTTAGTTCATTCCAAATTTTGAAAAAATGCTAAAGTTAAAAAGATTAGTTTTATTAATGAGATTCCCTTGGAGTATATGTAGGCTCTATTGCAAAGTAGTCACAGAGATCCATATTTTTAAAGGCAATTGCTATGACTGGGTAAAGCCTATGGTTCAAGTGAGAGATAATATAGAAGGATGCACTAAAAAGAAAAAAAAATTGGAACAATATGCTATCACAAGACATAGAGACTTTTAATATAAGAACAAAACATTTTTTTTCTTTCACTACAAATAACTACATACAGTCCTTCAAGGGGAAGTAATATGACCTAATAAAAACCTATCAATCTCATTTTCCTTATCTGTAAAAGGAGGGGAAGTGGATTATATGAACTCTAACATCTTTGATAGTTTTAAATTTATGATTCTCAGAGGAATTATTTATATCAACCAAACTTTCATTTCGATTTAGATTGTCTACCAATAGAGAATAAGTATGCTAAAACATCCCAACTCTCTTCATAATAAATGAAATAATTTCACAAGGTGAATATCCAGAATTACGGGTGCAGACTACGTGTGATAAACAGTTTATATCTGTACAAAGCTAACTTGCTTCTATTGAGATTAATCCCAGTCATTAGAACCAACCTAAACAACTAACCAGATGGAAATTTACATAGATATAATTAGATTTAAAGAAAAAATTATCAACTTAATTCTCTTCATTAAAAGTACTCACTTTTTTATAAAAAGTTTAAAATTAAATTATAGCCTTTTTTCTAAGCACTTCTAAATTCTCATATTGTCCAGGAGTTTAGAGGGTTAAATTTCTCCTAAGGCTCTAATTATCTCCACTCTGAACATGGGTTAATTGTCAGTTCAGGAAAATCTTTCAAGAGGAAATGTTTACAATGCAGCACATATATTTTTAGTTTACCATTTGAGTCTGCATATCACCATCTGTTCACACTAGTACATACCTATATGTCACCTTCAATTTCTCCACTTCAACAATGAAACCAACAGCACTTTTGCCGAGAACATTCAGTTGCCTATGACCTTTTCATTAATATGTAAATAATTTTTCCAAGATGTGCAGAATACACTTTTTTCAAGACAGATGCCAAATCAATGAGTGAACTCCACAAAAACAATTATTTCTCTCACCCAACTTCCATTATGAGAAAAATGTATAGTTTGAATTGTAAAATAAGACATCTTTCCTCTACTGTCATTTTAGAGTAATTCCTATTGACATGCAATTTCACACAGGTATCATCTCTCCAGAATTTCCAAATTGGTTTTGGAAAGTTTTTCCCTCTCTAAATTTTTTACTAGTAAGGAGGGGTGTTAGAGTTACTTAATGTTTCCTGAGAGTGGTTTTGAAAATTGCTGCTTGTTACATCTACCATATAACCATATGGAAAATTTGATGTTCACCTTAAAGGATTATAGACAAAAAGGCTGTTAGTGTTCCTATGATAGCTGTAATTTAAATTTCCTTGTCTTTTGATATTGCATATTATTTAAGATTCATCTACTACATTACAGGTTTGAAATGAAGTTCACTTAAACTTTTTGAAGTAAAAAAAGTTTCAATTTTTATTGGATTAAATAAAACAGGAAGGATTTATGAGATAGCTGACCCAAGACAAAGGGAAATTTGAGGGGAAATGGCTAGTTCCCAATTTATCCATCCACTATCTGATGTAGAAGGAGAGGCGTGATATCTCACTAGAATATTTATTCACTTTTCCTGGAGTTAATTAACCAGCTAGTTTCACATGCACCAGTTAGCCTCACATAAGAATTCATGTGAGATTTAGAATAAGATATCTATAGTTCAGCCCCTACCCCAGTTAATACATCCATTTCCCAGGTGCAACTTTTAGGACTGAAAGGGAACAAGGCAGGAGCATGTGGATGGATCAGCACTAAACTATGGTCATTAAGGCAGGGTGGGGGACCTGAAAACTAATTTTTTTCTGAACCTAGGTGAGACATATTACCTTGAATTACTGAAAATAGGACCTTTGCTATTAATTCAGTCAAATTTCTTGAAAGAAGAGATTTTTATAACCACATGAATGTATTGCGGCTTTACCCAATAGTCATCAATGAGGCTACAATCATTACCATTCTAAATAGATGGGTAAGTTTCCATAACCTGAGGAATAGAGATACTCTACAACTACCATTAGTGACCTATTATAGCGCTCTATCTCTGTGCTACATTTGTGCTCCCTACATGCCCACCAGAACTTTTACATTGATAAAATGTAAGTGCTTTCAATGAGAACAAAAATGTACACTGGAGAATTTAATAATGTGTGTATTTTCATAAAATCTTTGAAATGGAAATAGTCTCTTGAGTGTCTGAGAACAAACTCTTACCTAATGGATGTCATCCCTCCATAGTAATCCTTTACAACATATGCACATGTATGAGTATATATAAATATGCAACTTAAAGAGAATAATGTGTAATAAGTCTGGGAAAAGGGAAGGATGTGTATAAATATATAAACATGAGAGAGAGAGAGATAAAATTGCTTAGTTATCTGTTGATGAACCCTTAAAAATCTAACACTTATTCAACAAATATTTATTAAGTGTCTAATATGTCCCAGATTCTATGCTAGATGGATACATAGATACATATTGCATTGCTAGAAATACAGAGACTAAAATGAACCAGTTCCTGCCCATAAGCAGTTTGCATCCTATTGGGAAAGAAAACAAACATACAACTCTAAGCAACTACAGAAGAGAGCAGTAGCTGAAAGTTTTGTGGATCAGAAAAGGTCTTGTTTAAGAGGAAGATCTTGACCTAGGCTTTGAAGGAAGACAAGACTTTTAAAAGCAGAGGTAAGGAGGTAGCGCAATCCAGACACAGAGAACAAATAACCTGTACAAAGGCACAGAGATGGAAGATAGAATTTCATATACAAGGAATTACAAGCGCTCTGGTTTACCCAAAGCTTATAATGAATGAAGGGGAGTAATGGGTGATTAGTTTGAAAAAGTAAGCTAGGATATTCTTTTACTTCTGTTTGTGGTTGTTACAAGGGAGGATTTTATCTAGAGAGTGGAAGGATGATATATTTTCACAAAAATTAATGTGGATTAAATATAAAAAACATGAACAAAATATTTTTAAAGACAATATATGTTAAGATCAAATTGGGAAGGGCTTTAAGGGCCAAATAAGAGGTCATATATATTTCCTAGGTTCAATAAAGAATAACTGGAGCTTTTTAATCAAGGAGCTTGGTCATACCTATGATTTAGGAATATCAAAGTAACTCTGTAGAGAGCTTATTAGAAAGGAGAAAGACTAATATACAGACTGCTGAAATAATCCAATTAAGAAGTAATTGAGGTAAGAACAAGATTAGTAACTGTGTGAATGAAGAGAAGGAAATAAATGCAAGGTCATAGGAACATAGTTTTAAACTACAGAAAACTAGTCAAATAGGTGGCACAGTGAAAAGAGTGCCAGATGTAAAACAAAAAAGACTTGAATTCAAGTTTGGACTCATTCACTTACTAGCTGTTTAACATCGGGTAAGTCATTTAACTCTGCCTCAGTTTCCTCATCTGTAAAATGAACTGGAGAAGGAAATGGCAAATCCTTCCAGTATCTTTACCAAGAAAACTCCACATGGAGTCACAAAGAGTCAGAATAGCTTTTTTTTAAATGACCCAATAACAGAGGGACTTTAGGAATTATCTAGTCTAAACACTTCATTTTACAGATTTGTGTGTGTACATATATACAAACATTAGATTGTACAAATCTCTCTCTCTGTCTCTCTCTCTCTGTCTCTCTCTCTCTCTCTATATATATATATATACATAAATATATATATATTATAATGTGTTACATGCATCTGGATTTGTGTGTTTGTAGCAGGAAGGAAGTATCTAAGATATGACAATAAGCCCAGTTCTTAATGAACATGGACAGTTAGCATCACAATGCACTAAACTACATGGACTTTGAAGCAGACACTCAGTAATGGAATTAAGCTCACTAACTATGTGTTAGAAAGAATTGTTGATGGATTACTGAGTCAGAACTGGTATACATTCAAAAGTAACTACCTGATCAGAGAAGGCCTATTTTTCTTTCCTATCTGACTGTGTTACTATAAGAGAAATATATTCTAAGCCTTTGGAAGGGGAAAGGTCTTGCCCCCCTTCCAGGATGGCTGACATATGGCCCTTGAATACATTCATAGAGGGTCCTGATAAGAGACTAAAAAATCTAGACTTTATTTTTTAGGCAGTAAGGTACAATTGATTTTGAAGCATGAGAAGAGCATGAGTAAAGCTATAATTTGAGCTTGCTAGAAGAATAATAGAACTATGTGACATTTGGATAATAATTCATCTCACAGTACTTATATATACATTACTTGATATAATCTTTGTAATTATTCTGTAAGGTAGCTGGGGCAGGTATCATTATCGCCATTTTGCAAATGAGAATATTGAGGCTTTAAAAAGTTAAATGACTTGCCTAGAATCTCCTAGCTGGTAACTGAAAAGCATGTTTCCAAGGAGTACTAACTTCAGAAAAGAGAAAGTTAGTTATCCATTTGGAGGTAATCAAGGAAGGCATTAGTGGTGGTGGAATTTAAAGTAATTATCAGTAGTTCATTGAAGCAAGTGGGATGTTGAAATAAGTCAGAGAGGAAGCAATGAGCACTGATTATAATAAGAAAAATTAAAATAAAGAATATCCACATTCAGAAGCAATTATGTATAAAGTTGGAGAATGAATCAGCTAATAGAAGTCCTAAAATGCTAGATCATGGAGTTAAATAAGGTGCAAAGGGTGGTAGGGAGCTATTGTAGGTTTGTAACACCTGAAGTAATGAAATAAAAGCAGTTTTTTTTCAAGAAAACTCATTTGAAGAAGGCCATCCATCAATTATATAAAACTATAAAGTGTACATGACAGTAAAAAGTGTTAGCCATTGCCCCTAGGGGAATCTATTGACACTGCAGAGAATAGTGTAAAAAGTGCTCCATGTTGTCAATGAGTCTTTCAAATCATTCTAAAGTTATTTTTTCCCAAAAAGGAAAACATGTATCTGTCCCTGGGAGACTATCATGAAAACCCCAAGTGATCTAAAATACCCAGAGATGAAATATAGAAGTCATCAGTAAAATCTGCTAAATATTATATAGATAAATGCTTTGAATCAGCCCTTATTTTTGTTCTTATAACTTATAGTGCCACATAACTCTATATAGTATTTCACAGGACATAAAATAGAAGACAAAATTCCTGTCCTCTAAAGTTTACAGTCTGATTCAGACATAAACTAAAATACAGGATGGCCCCAAAACATTTTCCCAGCCAATTTGATTAGGGAGAGGATATCAGTGCTGGGAGGGTGATCATTCAACATAACTGATCAATGTTATAAATCCCCACAAGCTTATACACCAAGAAAAACCCAATACAAATTCCCTTAAGACATCATAACCTTTAAATGATCTTTTATCTGGGTTTCAGATGTATGCAAAAATATTTGTCTTCATCTAAAAAATTGACTTTGGTCATTAGCTTTGTTTTCCTTCTTTAAAAAATGAGCAGTTCCAAGGGGGGCTAATATATGTGCTGTCATTTGCACAAAAGAGCAACCCAAAAACATAGAGTCGATCAATATGTATGTTCATATACTCACACATATATGTACTTGTATGTATATTTGTATGTATGTGGGCATATATGTGTAGATATATGTATGTATGTGTGTGTATGTATGTATGTATGTGTAACCAAGGGATAAAGGCTTCACAGCAATACAGAGGTCAGATTGTGACCTTTGTTTGCAGCATTTCTAGAACTTCATAAGGTTTAATCAAAGTTTCAGTACAATATGCCGTACCAGCCATAGTTACCAAATAGTATAATGAAAAATGACAGGTCAAGTAAATGGTGTTACATATTTATCTCCGATTTCAGGGAAAAAAACTTGCTTGTCCTCTAAGAAAGGGAAGAAGTAAAATTAAATAAGCTACCCTAACTCAGACTGAAATTTGGTCTGAGAGGTTTCTAAGGGAAAAGAGTAAGGGGGAAAAAGGCTCATAATTATCTGAGTGGTCATTTTGTGTGTAAAAAATAACACACATACGTACACAAACTGTGAGATGGAGTAAAAACTATAAATATGTTGACTTGCCTCAACCTTGTCAATCCTCCTCCATGAGCTGTGACAATTCCCTCCTTGAGTCTGGGACCTGTGTGTGTACGTCTGTGTGTGTGTGTGTGTGTGTGTGTGTGTGTGTGTGTGTGTGTGTGTGATGTCTTGGGAAGATTCTGAAGATTACCTGGCAGGATAAGGTACCAGAAAACATGGTCCTTTCTTAAACTAAGCTGCCAAGCATTCAAACTACTGTAAAGAACACAACTCCAGTGGATTGGCCATTTTGTTCAAATGCCAAATATACACTTGCCCAAAAGACTATTTGTGGAGAATTCAGACAGGGCAAGTGCTCACACAATGGTCAGAAAAAGCAATACGAGGATACTGTCAAGGTCTCTCTTACGAACTTTGGTACTGATTGCATGATATGGGAGTGCAAGATATGTACAGTATACCCAGCATTGTGTGATCTCATTTCAGAAATGCAAACATGTTGCTAACTTTTTTTATTAAAAAGACCTCAAGTACCACATATTCAAACAAAATAAATAGTATTTGTATATCTGTGTAATGTTATTTTCAATAACTCTTCCAATAATATATATCCAATACATACTATTTATTGCATATTTAAGAATCAAAGGAATCTTAGGGAGTAATAGTTTAACTATAATTCTATGAGGAATCTGTGAGGAGACAGAAAATGTAACTGTTGGGCAGGATGGACTATTAACTGTGATGAATACAGACAGGTCAGATGAAAAGACCCAGGAGAATTTATTTCCTGAAAGAACTGGGTTTAACCTTTATCTTACAAAGAAATAAAAAGGGAATTCTTAAGAAAAAGCTTTAATTGATATCCTTAGAAAACTGTTTGGTGGAAGTGGCTACAAAATTGAGAAGTCAGCAGTTGTAAAGATGGTTAAAAGTGAGTGGACATAATCTTTGTAAGCTAATACCTTGTAAATAACTATTTATGGTTGTCTCACTACTTGTCACACTCTAAAATGATATAGCCAATAATCTTATGCGTATTTAAGCCAAGTTGCTTAGAGGGTTTGATATATGATCAAATAATTATGGAAAAAGATATTTCTCTAATTTGCTAAATAACCAATAATAAATTAGGGTGAAGGCTAAGAACAAACTGTATAATTAATGAGAAAAGTTGAAATTTCAGTAATTAATATGGAAATAGCAGAATGTATTCTCATTATTACTTTAAATACCTTAAAATCTCAGAGAAGAAAAAATTAGAATAGGCCAAAAATACATAATAAGAGAAAACTCTCAGCCTAAGCTACATGATGATAGTTGACCCTAAAAAAATTACAAGGCCCTAAAAGAATATATCTGTAAGAATATATTCTATAAAAAATAAAATTTCACTTCCAATATTGATTCTTTTCTGCCTTCATTCTGCTACCATATACTCAAAACAATATACAAGCCAAAATTAAAACCCTAAAAACATAAATGGAAATGGAAATCAAATCCATCACACATTCATCTATTCAAGATATTCACTCTAGGCCAACTACATGCAAAATCCACACCATTCAAAAATTAAACATATCTAAAGATTAAAGAAACTGACTTCCACTAAATTTTTAAAGTATTTTTTAAAGAAAAATAATTGCAGGCTAATAAAATAAATATGATATATGGGACCCTATGCACATTTACTATCTTCAAATGTCTATAATAAAAAGACAAAATTAGTTTCTTTCAACAAATCAAAAAAATCTTAAAATTAGAAGCAATCTTAGAAATAATTTAACCCAACTCTTTCATTCATCCCATCTTTCATTTCTTGTCCATAAGTCATCATTAGAAATAACTTACAATCTGCTTTACATGCACCATATGTCTTTTTACTGCCCTTTAGGTCAATCTTACATTTGATTCTTCAGAGATTTTAGTATTCTAACATTCAAAACTTTATACTATTACATGGGTTTTTCAAATGAGGTGTGAGATGGGGTGAGGTGAGGTAGGGTGTGTGTATGTGTGTGTGAAGTAGCTGCTTGGAATCACTGAAAGTACTATAAAGTGTATCAAATGTAAATTACCCTTCTTCCTTTGTCTTTTTAAAATTTTAAGTCCAACTTCTTAACTATCTGACTTGCCTGTCCCAAATAATGTAATGATAGATAAACTCATTAGTATGGTCATACTAAACAATAAGCATTTTTTCATACATTTTGTTTTTTCGTAGGCCCATCTTTTTTGAGTAATCGTGGATTTCACCAAGAATGTCTTGTAATATTTTAGAGTTTAATGTAATCAAACAGTATCACTTGTATCAAGAGTATCAACCTACCTATATAAAGGAAATCTGTCTTTGTTTTGGACCTTAACATGTGCAAGTCATTATATCAGGTGAAATCTTGTATGATCTTAACATATGTAAAAAGGAAACTCCTAATGAGAGAAGATCCTTTAAGGTTGGCTTTGCTCCATTAAAATAAGGAGATCTGCTGCAAAATTCTTGCTCTAACATTTAATCCAAAGTAGGTCACTTTGGCCTAGTCATTTTATACCTCTGCGAAATAGGGATGTTAATATGCTATTAATATTGAGAAAAGTGCTTAGTAAACATTGACATGTTATTTTAAATGAGTTAATATTAATACAAAAGAATATTTCTCACTTTCTAATAATCAAGAAACAAAGATTGTTTTATACTAAACTAACTGACTAAGATTGTTTTATAATGGGTCATTTCTAGCAGACAGTTTCTACTTTCTGTTTTTCTAGAACCATGAAAAAGGAATTATCTTCTTTTTTTCCAAAATAAAAACACTCTCTTAGCAGTAACCTTCAGATTAAACATGTACAGGAACTTTCAATTTGGGGTGGGTTTTGCATTGGGGTTTTTTATGTTGATTTGGGGGTTTTGTTTTTTCATTTGGGATTTGTGGGAGGGTAGCTGGCCATTTAAGAACACTGGCCTGCAAAAACCAGAATACAGTGTATTGTGGATTAATTGACTGTGAAATTACAGTTTAAGCAACAAAGCTCTTTTAAAGGGTTGGGAATATAAAAAAGCTTCTAAACAAACTGATTTTCATTATTTGTTAGAGTAAAACACTTTGCTTTTTTTTTTCCTTTACAGATTTTTGTGCAAGCACTTATAGTGAGATCTTTCCTTTAGTAGTGTCTACCTCATTTTCATTCCCTGAAAAAGGGAACCTACAATAGAGGAACTAATGAATTTTTTAACAGAACTGATCAGTAGCAGTTTCTCTAATTGGAAAAGCCAATGACCATATTGTTAGTGAGCTTGGCAGGGCATGGAATCATAGAACTAGAAGAAACACATTATTAATTCATTTCAGTAAAATAAATTGTAAACTGATTTAAATGTAAACTGATGGGAAGAAAGAAAGAAGAGAGAGAGAGAGAGAGAGAGAGAGAGAGAGAGAGGGAGAGAGAGAGAGAGAAAGAAACAAAGAAAGAGAGAAAGAGAAAGAAGGAGGAGGAAGAGGAGGAGGAGGAGGAGGAGGGAG
Organism: Myrmecobius fasciatus; assembly: GCA_023553655.1. Taxonomy (NCBI): domain Eukaryota; kingdom Metazoa; phylum Chordata; class Mammalia; order Dasyuromorphia; family Myrmecobiidae; genus Myrmecobius; species Myrmecobius fasciatus. Next base: position 51,110 of record JAJPUD010005765.1, read on the forward strand.
GGAGGAGAAAGGAAGGAAGAGGGAAGGGAGGGAGGGAGGGAGAAAAGAAGGAAAGAAAGGAATGAAGGAAGAAAGGAATGAAAGAAGGAAGGGAGGAAGGAAGAGAGGGAGGGAGGGAGGGAGGGAGGAATGGAAGGAGGGTGGGAGGAAGGAAGGAAGGAAGGAAGGAATAAAGGAAGGAAGGAAGGAAGGAAGGTAGGCAGGCAGGCAGGCAAGCTCTGGACCAGAAGCTCTGGGTCTAAACTCGTTACTATCTTTGTGATCTTCCCTTAAAATCTGCATCCATCTGGAACTCCTTTTCTTCATCTATGAAATGAGTGAGTTGGATTAGTTAATATCTAAGGTCTCTTCCTAAAATTCAATAAGATGAATGACCAGAAGCAAATGCCCTAGTGAATTTCACCTCATTCCCTATCTTTACTCCAATTTGTTGGGAGAGTATCTGGAATGAATAATCCAGTCAATTTAAGAAACATTTATTAAGAATTTATTAGGTGCAAGGCATTGTGCTAGAAATTGAGGGAACAAAGCTAAAAAATTGCACAGTCCTTGCCCTCAAACAATTTACAATCAAATGGAAAGCATAAAAGATAAACACAAATAAGCATGATGCAAAATGATCTAGAATGAGAACAAAGGAGAGATCCAGATAAACTGCTATAAGAAAATCTGAAAGAAAAAAAATTAAACTGGGAGGGTAAAGGGCAGCCTTCATGGGAAAGAGCATACCTAATCTGGACCTTGAAGGGAAGAAAAAAAACCCTCAACATTCTTTCTAAGCATAGAGGATAGTATAAGTAAGCAAGACCTAAGAGAAAGGAGAGAGTCCTAAAAATAAAGAATTAACTATAATCTAGATTATTGCCAGATTGCAGAGGCCCTGAAATATAAGGCCAAAAAGTAATGTTAGATCAATTCCCTCCAATGCATTGACTCAATCTTCTGTGTGGAATAATGACTGATATTTTTATAGTACAAGTTTGCAAAAGCACTTTATATATATTACCTGAATTGCATAGCAACCCTGAGAGAGGTATGATAGACATTCTTATCCCTATTTTACAGATGGAGAAACTGAGGTTTAAGGTGACTTATTCAGTAACAATGTTATTGCTACTGAAACGTTTCTTTTTTGTTTGTTTTGTTTTGTTTTATTTATTCAGAGGGATAAGAGGAAGAGGGAGCAACTCTTTTGGGATGCCTAGTTTTCTTCTTCTAGTAAACTATCCATGATCTAGTAATGGTCCCTTCTCTTTGGTCTCACCTTTTCTCTGAAATTCCCCATATCTAGAATCTCCAAGTACCTGGAGCCTGATAGACTAGAAGCATCCAATTTCCTAGCTTGTTAGCATCCTCTTGCCTATGATATCAGGGGTAGGAAACCAATGAAACTGAATGGGGACCTATTCCTCCCAATAATAGACCTGAATAATCCTAATCCTGAAGCTTTCCCAAACCTGTCTCCTGCCAATATGAGTGGAATAAATATTTTCCCAAAAATAGTAGTAATATGCACATGCTCCAAGTCTCACACTCTCTCAAGTGATTGAACATGAAAGTTTGGCTTAATATAATTCTCCAAGTGATAGGAGCAGCCTCTCCCAAGATCTTGGTTCCTGCCAGACCTTGAAGACCAGAAACTTTCTGGCAACATCCTTAGTCCTCTGCTCTCCTTGCCACACCAGGACCTGCTTTGGAGGGATCAGCCCTGACTCCCATGTGAGTCTGTGACCTGCCTTTCCATTTTTATCTGACTTGCCCTTCTACACCCCCTTACATGTCTTCAGCTAAGTCAGTTGACCTTCCCTTAACATCCCAAATAAAAGTGCCTGTTGTGAAACTCCCCTACATTTCAGTAATGCATTAGAGGTTAGAGATAAACTTTAAACCCATGCTTTCTTCATTCAGTATCCAATACCATATATCTACTCATTACAGAATAGACATGAATTGAACAAGGTGTGAAGATGTATAACAGCTGAAGTCTTGGTGGAAAGAATTATGAGTAACATAATGCATCACCAACAAATAATACTAGTTAATGGCTTTTGGAGAGCCATAGAAATCCATGAAAGTATCTACTATTTGCTCATCAATAGATAACTACAGAATTGTAACTAAAGCAGAGCAACTAGAGCCTTGTTACAGAATGTGAAAATTTAGAGCTGCAGCAGTATTGAAACACTTATATAGCACCTATTTAGCAAGAATGACTAATTAAGTTACAACAAGCAGGATTATTTCAGAAAAACCTGGAAAGACTTACACAAACTGATACAAACTGAAATGAACAGAATCAGGAGAACAATGTACACAATAATAGCAATATTGTAGGGAGGATCAATTATGAATGACTTAACTATTCTCAGCAATACAACGATCTAAGACAATTCCAAAAGACTCATGATGGAAAATTCTACCCACCTCCAGAGAAAGAATTAATGTTATCTGAATGTACACCAAAGCATACTATTTTCCACTTTGTTTTTTTGTTTGATTTTTTCCCTGCAAAAAAAATGACTAATATGGAAATGTTTTACATATTATACATGTATATGTATATTAGATTTCTTACCATCTTAGGGAGGGAGGAGAGAAGGGATATAAGAGAAAAATTTCTAACTCAGAACTTCAAAAAAATGTTAAAATTGTTTTTACATGTAATTGGGAGGAGATATTTAAAAAAAAAAAAGTTACCAGGGAGCATACTTCCTTTCCCCTTAAATCTCACATCATGTCCTCAACCCCTGTGGTTGTACAGTTGTATCTAACTCTTCATGACTCCATTTGGGGTTTTCTTGGCAAAGATTCTGAAATGGTTTGCCATTTCCTTCTCCAGCTCATTTGACAGATGAGGAAACTGAGGCAAACAAGGTTCAATGACTTGCCCAGGTCACAGCTAGTATTTGAGGCTGGATTTAAATTCAGGTCTTCTTGACTCCAAATCAAGTGTTCTATTTAATGGACCACCACACTGTCCAGTCTCCACACTATCCTACCCCAAATGCTCATATGTGGCATTTATCCCAGAGCAGCCATTAAGTATCTTGTAATCTGTCTCTTTTCCTTAAACAAGGTCTCAGAATCTTTCTCACCAATGAAGGCTTGCTTCCCAAGGTCCAAAGCTAATCCCTTAGGTCTTTCCCTTCCTGCAGCTATACTCATTTTTAATGAATTAAGGGGCATCTTTCACGAAATCACTTGCCTAGGAAACAAGAATTGCTAGTTAAAACTGGATACAACTAGGAGAAAAAATACTGAAAGCTATTATGTGTCAGTGCCCAAATCTCCTGATTCTAAATTAAATACAACTGCCACTGTGCCAACCCATTCCTACTTCAACCACAATTTCATTGTTTCTAGTCAGAATTCTGATGACTACCTCCTTTGGTAGGTATCCTTAGGCACTACTTATCTGCTGGTACTCTCACATTTAACCCATACCTACCTGATGTGCCTAATGGACTGGATGGAACAACTTGGTGCATTGTAGTGTCTAGTCTAAAATAATATTCTCAAGCAAAAAGAAATCTTGAATGACCAAAAAGGGGTGCACGTGAACGAGTAATATTCAGCTCCAAAACTCTCATCTAAATATCCTTGAGGAAGAGATTGTCTCTAACCTAGCTGGGGAATTTGGATAGTAAAACTCTAGCATCTGTTTTCATGGAATTAGTAGGAATCCCCTGGTGGTACTGAAAATTTGGAGTGCTGCTGCTGCAAGAGCTGAAGCAAATTGTCTTGCTACTTCTACATCACTGTCCATCTGCTACCATTCTAGTCAATTCAGGATATATTTATTAAGCATTTGCTCTGTGCCCAGCCTGGGCTAAGACACAGAACCAAGATCATTAACATCTTAACTGAGATTGGCCCAAAATAAACAATGTCCAGGTGAAAGGTTTAAATCTAAACCACTGGAATGGTCCAGGAATAGAAGCGGCTCCTTTAATAGGAGGGAATATCTCAAATCTGAAATTCTTCATGAATATGATCAGGAGTCAGGGATAGAAAGGTAAATCCTCTTCAGCTATGATTTAGAGTAGATGACCTCTGAAATGCCTTACATTCCGAGATTCTATACAGGGAAATTTAAATCATTTAAATTTGATAAATTCTACTAAAAATAGTGATGTGCCTGCCTACTTTCTTCTATGAAATTTTTATTCATTTTGGAAAAATCTGTACACAGATACAGATGAAAAATGTGACTCTATTTTTAACTTCCTATTCTTCCCAGGTGAAAAAGAGGTAATTGTATTTCAGAAGTAACCTTTTCTTGTCTTTAGGTTGATAATGGTGTCAAATAATTTTCATAATAGATCATAAAAATCCCATTAGTGTTATGAATTATATTATGTACTAGTCATTTCCAAAGTCTTAAAATGTTTGGGCTGATATTTCAACTAATGTCTTAAGATGATGAGATTAGATTAATTTTTTTTCCAGTTAGTAGTGAAAAAATATCTATTTTACAGGCCTAATTTTGATGAAACTAATAGGACATGTAGAAAATTATTTTATTAACAATGTGTATAAATATGTTAATAATAATAATACATTACATCTGAATATCAATTGATAGTTTGAAAAGTGCTTTATACAATGTAGGTGGTGGCAAGGAGAGTAGCAGGGCATAGAAGGCAGTTGCTCAAGAAGAGCTATTCATTCCCTCCTTCTGGTCCACATTTTTATGGGTTATATTATTCTTTTCAAAGTAACTCCCTTTGGGTATACCTTTCTTTCTAGTCATTCCCTAGGCTATGTCCCTATGAGACAGTGGCTATTCTTCTAAAAAGGGCAACAGTAAGACTATGGAAAGAAACTGCCCCCAAATTGCTCATAACATTTCCCCCACCAAAACATTAGCCTAGATTTGATCTGAGTTGACATTTTCTCCCATATTCTGGGAAGTTATAATATTATAAATCCATAATTCCCTTTTTCCAGCTCAAACCTCCAGTCAAGATTTTCTGTGCTGAAGTTTGAGACTGTAGTCATAAAATCTTTTTTCCTTCTCTCCCTCTTATTTCACCCTTGTTGCCTCTCTTTCTCTGTTGTATTTATTTGAGTAATAAAAAATATAAATCTGCAATTCAGTGGTTAATTCCATTTATTTTATAAACACTACTTTAAAACAAATGACACACAAAAAAACAAATTCTTTAGAAATTGAAACTGGAGATAAGCATACCTCTTCACAGAAAAACAGAGAAAGAGAGAGTATAAGGAATCAACAGTTTGGGGTATGCTTCACTGGCAAGTTTAGGACAATAGAATCTGTCCAAATTTGCCTTATGGCCTGGGAATCCCAATTTGCTTGATTGCTACATTCTCCAGGCCAGGGCAAAGCAACTTAGCAGGATATATGGAAACCTTTTGGTTCTGTTTTTAAAGTCTGGTAACTTGCACATGCTGTATTTTTCCTTTATCCTTTTATATCATCACTATTGGTGATGAATACAAGTTGAGGGACTCTCTAATGAAATTATTGTCCAGCAAGTCTTTAAAATGCTCAGGCTCAGAAATCATCCATCATAAATTGAGGAATCTTCCAAGATTATGCCCCATATGGTTGGGAGTAAGGAACTGAGTTGTTCCTTAGGGATTTCCTATATCCCATTCTTGTATTTCTATCTTCTTGCTGAATTTCTGCCCTCATCAATCCCTTTAGATATCAGGTTCCAGTTTTGTGTTGGCAATATCCTACTAATATCTCAAACTTCCCATTTTCTATTACACCCATCTCAACTTATTTGCTCCTCCCACCAAAACAATCAAATATGTGCTATTAAGCACTATTTTATAAATAAGTTACACAGAGAGATTAATTAATTCTCTGAAGACCATAAAACCAAGTCTTCCTAGCTCCAGCTGCAGCACCCTTTCTTGTGTTTTATACCTATTCTATGTCATTCTAGCATAGACATAAATATCTAAAAGGTAATAGGGAATAGAAGACTCATTTCAGAGTCAAAGTGACCTGAGCTCAAGTACAAGCTCCACTACATCAATCAATCAATGTTTACTAAGTACCTATTAAGTGTCAGGCACTATCTATCTAAGAGCTAAGATACAAAAAAGAGGCAAAAGATAGCCCCTACTCTCCATGAACTTACAATCAAATGGGAGATAATATTCAAATAAATATATACATTTGCAAGTTAAATAGGAAATCGCTGGAATTAGGAGGGGTTGAAGATTTCCAGTAGAAGATAAGATTTTAGTTGTAACACGTAGAGGTTGTATGACCCTGGGAAAAATCACTATTTCTAAATAATTCCAGGGAACTTGCTATGACTAGAAAATACAGATCTGTACCATCAAAGAGTTTTCCCTCACTCAGAACTTCTTACTCCAAAGAAATTACAGACAAAAATAAAGTCAAGGTAAATCTGTATATTTTAAATAACATTATTTACTGTTAATAAACTTGAATATGTGAGTTTTCCTGAACTAGAACTCTATATTCAGAACCTTTAACTCTCTTCAGAGAAAAATACCATTTTTTTAAAAAATCTGAGTACTAAGCTAATGGTCTAATTGAAAATAGGGCAGAGTGTTTAAAATCTCATATATTTTAAATTAGGTGATTTGTTCACTGAATTCATCCAAAGAAAAAGTTAATTATTACTCTATTGCTTCCTGACTGCCAGTATAATCATGTCATCTTACTCTAGGGGAATTCTTTCAAATGATAAAAGCTGTCTCCACATATTTGGTCAGGGTTAAAAACTATGAAATAATGAAATATATGTACACTTCAACCTAAATGGCACCTATAGGTTTCATAAAGAAATAGAAAAGGATTCTTAAATCCCTAAAGTTACATCAGAATAATTAAAAATTGCTGCTACGTCCAGAAAATGACTATCTTAAAACATTGGAGTGCAATTTTCCAATTACTTGATACAAAGGAAAAAGCATAGGAAAAACAGAGAAAAAGATACATGCTAGTTTATCAAAGTATTTCATTAAACATGTGCATTTGTATCATGGAGGAGCCTCCTTTTGGAGTTTTAATGATTTGCCCAAGGCTATGTCTATGTGGCTAAGTTATCTAGATGAAAAATGAAAAATTCAGTCAATCACTGAAATGTTTTGTCTACACCTTCAGTGCATCCAGATGCATCTGGAAACATCTGGCAATTATAGTTTATTTTCCTTTGAGATCTTATTAGTTGATATTCTATAGCTACAACCCAAATTTGTTGTTCTGAACCAAGTGCCTAAAGGACTTTGTCCCTATGGATCATATGTCCTCTTCCGTCAACCAAAAGATGATAGATTACAATGAATCTTATTCAGATTTATATTTCTTGGTTGGTTGTAAGAACATTATTAATGCAGCACATGAAAGATAGTTATTTAAAATGAAAAAAAAAAAAGCAACAAGGCTCATTTTCAATACCTGGTTTATTAAGGGAACTTGTAGAGTCTCTCCCAACTTTTATACATTTGACAGAGAATTGTAGGATACAATATTTATCACAATGCCAGAAAATGTGGCAAAATATATTGACCTTGAAGTTGAGACCTGAGTTTGAATAGTATCTTTAGACTTACTAACTCATGAGCAAATACCTTAAAAAATTCTAAGCCTCTGTTTCTTATCTGAAAAAAATGGGCATAGTCATGCCCCCACAACCTAGTTTATGAACTGTGATCATACTAACCTTACTGCAATATTTGTGAAATAAATGATTTAGGAGATAACAAGGAAAAAGTGATCTGACTAGAAAAACCCCAGCCTTCCAGAATAAAAATATACCAAAGTTAATAAAGCAAGAGAATGGACATTAACCCACTTATCCCGGCCTCTGTCTGGACTGACACAATTAGGATTAATTTTTCTGAGTCTCTGCCCTGCTTTCCTCATTTCTTATTAGGCCAGTTAGAAATTATCTTCATTTTAATAAATTTAGAGATAACAGGACCGCGTAGCACAGTGTATAGAGTGCCAAGCTTTGGAGTCAGGAAGACTCCAAATGAAATTACAAAGAGCCAGACATGACTGAAAACTATAAATAAATAAAGATAACAGAACAATCTCCTGTTACTATCATACTGGCTCTTAAACCAAGACTCTATGTAAGTTTAAGCCCTAAGCTGCTCTGGGCTTTCAGTCAGAATGGAGACTGTGTACTGAGCACTGTGGGCATGGAGGTCACAATAGATAGTTCCTACCTGCAACTATTCTCCTCCCTACTGTAGTCAATAAAGTTTGTTAAAAGTTATTTCTATATCTTTACTATTAAACATAATAGGAGCTTAAAAATATTTATTGAATTTAATTGAAGAAACCTTAAAAATTATCCATTTCCCCTCATTTAAAAAAAAAAGGAAATTATGATTCAAAGAAATTTTGACTTTCCCAACTTAATTAACATAACGAATAAGAAGGGGAACCAAAGTATAAATATGGTCCTGTGATTCCAAGTCCAGTGTTGCTATAGATCAAAAGAAACGTGAGTTAATATGTTGTTGTCATAGGTTGAGGGTGGGGATGCTGATAGGAGGGCCCCAAAACAAACCAATTTTTCTGAGTAGAAAATTTCCTGTTTTATTCTATTTTCCACTTATCTCAAATCAAGCTGGTAGGAATCAATAAGGATTTAGCATGTTTCTATTGAGTAAATTTGGTAGTTCAATATCAGTAGCAAATACCAGAGTTTGTAGCATAATTAAATAATGAAGCAGCTTCAAAAGGGTTAAACTAAGAAGTTCATTCATTGACATCAACTCATCAGGAACCTCTGGATAGTGTTTTATGGAAAAATTCAGCTTCAGGTTATGCTTAAAGGAAATTTGCATTAAAACTATTTTCCAACTTAATTATTTTCCTCCTTTTTTTTTGTCTCATTATTTTTGCTTAAGATGGGAGTGCAGTGAGTATTCATAGGCTTTATTCCACTGCTGACCAACACAGAACTTTCCCTCTCCTTAGTCAACCTGGAACCTTTTTCCCAAAACCCTATCCCCACACAGGTTCACCATATTGGTGCTATACTTCAGACAGATACCTGATTGGCTTTAGTTAATCAATCAATAAACAATTATGAAATTAACTGAGAATGGGAAACATTAGGTGACTTGGCCAAGATCACACAAATGGCAAATATCTGAATTTCAACTCAGGTCTTCCACTTTCTAGGTGTAATGCTTTGTCCTAGGTGACGCAATGAATAGAACTCTACTAAATTCAAATCCTGTCTCAGACACTATCTGCATAGCCCTAACCTTTCCCAGCTTCAGTTTCCTTTTCTATGTGGGGATAATATGGAGATAATATCACTGACCTCACAGGGCTATTAGAAGAATCAACTGAAGTAACATCAGTAAATGCCTCTAGCTATTACCATTAAGAAAAAATTCTGCAGAATTTTTCACAGCTTCGTTAGTCCCCTTGGAAAAGTGAATATTACCTAAATAACTCTCATTCTAGAGTCATCAGATGAAAAAACTCCTGCGATTCCATTGACTAGACCTCCCAGACATCCACAGTGCTTCACTAATGTTTAAATTTACCTCCACCTTGTTTTTCTGCATAACCACTTCTAACATCTATTTTTTGTCAGGGGAGGGGAAAAGACATTGAGATTAAGTGACTCCCTTAGGATCATATTATTGGTAAGTGTCCAAAGTCATATTTGAACTCAGGTCCTCCTGACTCCAGGTCCTATGCTCTATCCACTGTATCAACTAGCTGCTAGTCACTTTACCTCAATTGCTTTCCCCCTCTATCTAGTGTAGCTATTTTTATTATAATCTTTCTTTTGTGAGATTCCCTTAGCTAGAATATCTCATTTTAGTTCTTTTTTTTAGTATGTTCACTGTCTTGCCAAGCCAACACAGAAATTAATTTCTCTTCCTTACTTTTTTAACTGCTAACAATTCAACAAAGAAACTTATCTCTGAGGGGCGGGGAACAAAACAAAACAAAACAAAACAAAACAAACAAACAAACAAAAACATTGCTTAAACTACTCATGTCCAAGTTCCTTTTTTCATTAAAATGATACTATAAAATTGACACCCTGTATATTGGGGAACTTATTCTAGTAATATGTTGCCCCAAGATCCTCCATGATCCATTCCAACTTAACCATCTAGGTTTATCTCCCACTGCTTCCTTGGTTACCCAGAGTAATTCATCAGTATAATCCATCAATTCCACGATGACATATTTGCCCAGGTTTTGGACAATGGACAATGTTTTCCAGCCTTCCTAGTCACCAATGGAGTACACACCAAGGCTGCATACTTACTCCCATGCTTTTTAGTGTGATGTTTTCAGCCATGTTGTCAAACACCTTCGATAAGGACAAATATGGAGTCAAAGTCAGTTATTGCACTGATGGTAAATTCTTCGACTTGAAAAGACTACAAGTCAAAAGTAAAGTAGAAGGAGTGTTGATGCATGATTTTTGGTTTGCAGATGATTGTGCACTCAATGCAACCTCCAAAGCTGAGGTGCAACCAAGTATGGATTAATTCTCTGCTGCTTATGCAAATTTGGCCTAACAATTAACACCAAGAAAACACAGATACTCCACCAGCCAGCATCACACATTCCATATGTGGAACCATCAGTTGCAGCAAGTGGAGAAGTTCTGAATGCTATGGATGAGTTTATTTACCTTGATAGTATATTTTTTAGAGCTATCCACATTGATAATGAGCTGACCACGTGCATTGCCAAAACCAGCTCAGTCTTTGGGAGGCTCTGAAGGAAAGTTTGGAAGAGAGGAGCAAATAGACTGACTACCAAACTGAAGGTCTGCAGAACTGTTGTCCTGATCTCAATGCTTTATGCTTGTGAAACCTGAATTGCTTCCATCTAAATTGTCTTAGTAAGATTCTGAAGATCACCTGGAAGGAAAAAATACCAGACACTGAGGTCCTTTCTCAAATTAAATTGCCAACCATTCAAACTCTACTGCAGAGAGCACAACTCTGCTGGGCTGGTCACATTGTTCGAATGTCAAATGCACGTTTGGCAAAAAAAGATTATTTTATGGAGAGCTCAAACAGGTAGAATAAGGTGCTTTGCTCTAGGAGCAAAGCAGAATTGAATTAGCTCAGAAGCAACATGAGATGTGCAAAATTAGAGAATTCACTTCAAATGTCCATAGGGACTATTTGTGCTTATTTGAGTGGCAGAGCATTCATAGCTCATATTGGTCTGATCAGCCACAGCTGGACACACTGTAACTCTACTCTAACATAATAATGTCATTTTGGTCTGCTTCAAATATAAAGGACAGCAACTAATTCCCAGTACAAGTATATCCTCCCCTTTGCCCAATTTAATGTAATTGCTATCCCCTGAATGTACCAAATTTTTCTGACTTTATATTGTCCTCACATCATTTCATGTCCATCACACAAATACATACACACACACACACACACACACACACACATCACTCTAAACTCTTATAGATTTAGAGCTAAAATGAAGCATTTTCAGAGGAGGGAAATGAGGAATGGAGAGGCTAAATAATTTGTGAATAAGGACCTGAGGTGAAATTTTAATCAAGGTCATCTAATTCCAAATTCACAGCCCCACCTTTCCTTTTTCTCCCTTTCTACTTGTTTGTAATTTTTTTTTTTTGATGGGGTGGAATCTTTTCATATGCATTTTCCACTCAAGTCCTCTTCTATTGCTTCATCTTGGCTTGAATGTGACCCTATAGATTTTAAAGACCCCAGCAGCTGAGTTCTATCTCTGACCTACAGGTACTATCAAACTGGAAAAGCTTCCAGTATGGTCCAGCAATATAGTTGTCATCTCAGGACCAAACTAGTTAAGATTTTAGATGCTTTTCACAAGATTGGCTGGGGGATTGGATTTTTCAGGCATAGTAACTTAAGAAGACAATTTACTAAAACAAAGGGGTATACAATAAATTTCATAAAATTGAGTATCAAGTATTAAAGTATTTTTGGGGGAATGGAATATTTGATACTGTACATTAAAAGATAAAAAAAATTAGATACATACTAACTTCCCAGATACATTGTGTCTAGGGACTCAGTCTTATGCCTTTTTTTTTTTTGCAAGGCAATGGGGGGTTTTCATGGGATTATACAGGTAGTAAGTATTAAGTATCTGAGACTGGATTTGAACTCAGGTCCTCCTGATTCCAGGAGGAATACACTGTGCTATCTAACTGCCCCATCTCATGTTTCTTTTTGAAGTATTTTGCACATAATTTGTACTCACTAGACCATGCTAGATATGGGATTTTTTAAGTTTTGATTTTTTTCAATTAACAAAAATCTATTTTATCTCTCTTCTTCCACCCTTCCCACATCACTCATTAAAAAGGAAAAAGAAAAACCTTTGTAACCAACATGCAGAATCAAGCCAAACAAATTCCCTCATTGATTATAACTAAGAAGTATATGTTCTTCACCCAGTGTCTCTCACTACTCTGTCTGGGTAGTGTGCTCCTGTTATCAGACCTCAGGAATTGTGGTTAGCCATTACATTGATCAGAGTTCATACAGTCAAACTGATAAAACATTCACAAGTAGAAAATGAGTGAGATATTGTAACAGCGATTAATAAGAAAATATCCATCATATCCCTTGGATTATCCTAGAACTTGAATTATGATAATGGATATTACAGCAGATCAAATGGCAAGCTGAGCAGGTGACCTACAAGTAAGTGTGTTCAGCCCTGTGTAACCCTGTTTGTTTCATTTATTTTGTTCAAGATTTACAGAGATTAAATAAAACCAAGAAAAACACATGTTAATAAGAAAGCTATTGCTGACTTTAGCAGAAATCTAATTAATGTTATTATCCAATTAAATGTGTCTCTGTGTTTTTAATTGCTTTTGATTTAAATAAGGATCCTGAGCCAAATCAAAAGATTTATCTTTAATAATTTTTTTAAAAGTTGCCTCAAATGGTTTATAAGTAGCACTGCTTAGAAGATGATGGGAACCTCTCTTCCAAAAATCCTCTTGTTTTAAAGTCAATGTTTATAGCTATAGAGAAATGATGAGAACTCACAGAAAACATGAGCATAGCATGGAACACCATGAAAAGAGCTGTTAAGTGCCTCTTTCTTCCAAACAATATGATTTTTATTTCAGAAAAATATGATTCTGAAGATTCTTTCATCTCTCAAAACACAGGCACAATTTCAGTGCTATAAAGACAGGTTCCAGGAACTGGGTGAGAGAAAAATGGCACCAATCTGATATAATTTTCTCATTAGCTTTTAACTCAGATTTGAAATATAAAACACCATTGAAATGAGGACAAGATAAAGAGAGGTATCTGGAAGAATTTCCAAAAACCACTCAAACTCGTTTCTGCTAAAAATATGTATTGAAGTACATTTTGCTTTCTTTTTTGTTTATTTATGTTGTTGCTATTTCTGTTGCAGTTGCTATTGTTGCTGATGTTATTCTTATTCATGTTTTGGAGAGAGGAGTTAAGGTCTTTAACTTTTTTGTGTCATGGATCCTTTCAGCACTTCTGATGGTATTGAAAGGAAAATTCTTTAGTCTTCACCTTCATTAACCAGGCAAAACTCGGGACAAAGAAATTTTTTTTAAATTTATTAAAATACATCAAGGTAGCAACATGTTCAAGGATTGATCGTCACTGCATTTCTTAAAATGATTCCATGGAATCATTTTTATATATTCCTACTACTAATCAATTCCCTTGATTTCTCAAACTTCCTCCATCATTAAAAACTGAGAACTATATCAAAAATGTATGTCTATTTCTATACCTTGAGTCCATTATCTCCTGTCAGGAAATAGATAGCATGTTTCATCATAGATCCTCTTGAGATAGTACATTAATTAGAATTCTTAAATCTTTCGAAGTTGTTTGTCTTTACACTGTTGCTATTATTATATAAATTGTCCTGGTGTTGCTCATTTTACTTTGCATCCGTTCATACTATCTAGGATTCTCTGAAATTTTCCATTATTTCTTAAGGCACAATAATATTCCATTGCATCCCATATAAAACAATTTGTTCAGCTATTCTTCAATTCATAGATGCCCCTCTTAAATTCTAGTTATTTGCTTTTCTTTTACTTGTCTTTTTGATACCCTCTTCAAAATCAAGAAATTAGTTTTGTTTGCAACTATTTACTCCTCTATATTACCATCCTCCTCAACTTCAACCCATCCTTCTTGTTCCTCTCTTGGATTTGATGTATTTCTATTTTATGTGTGTGCATGTATCTATATTGATTTGTGTTCAGCCTTCCTTTGTTCATTTCAGTAAGTGCCTATCATGTCCACTCTGCCTATTCCCTCCTCATGCATCTCAAGTATAAAAAAAGATGAACCCTACCTGCTTTTTCTTCCCTTCAAAACAGTGTTTTTCTGTTGCCCTCACTTCTTTTTTAACCTCTTTAAATCCTCAAAGTTAATCTTCCCCAACATCCTCTGGTTTTTTTTTTTAACTCTCCAGTGACCTGTAATAATATTAAGGTCCTAAAGGTCTATGTTTGTTCAACCCTTGTTAGAATGGTAGCACTACATCATTATTCAGCCTCTTTTAATAGTTCAAATAAATTATTCTTTCTAGGTTTCTCATGATTCTTGTACTTATAGTTCAAAATTCTTACTAAACTGTGACTTTTTCATCAGAAATACATGAAAGTCCTCTCTATTCCATTAAATATTCCTTTTTCCCACTAGAGGATTATATCCAGATTGGCAGAGTAAGTTACTCTTAGTTGTAAAACAAAAGTATTTTATTTTTTGGAATAATATGTTCCAAGACCTCTAATGTTTTTATTAGAAATAACTGGTTCTTTGAAGACCCTGATTATGGCATCTTGGTACTTAAAATCCTTATTTCTGGATACTCATAATTCTTTGTTAATTTTAGCTATGATATCCTGAGAATTTTGTTTTTGAGAGTTCTTTCAGGAAGTGATCAGTGCATTCTCTCAATCTTTATTTTGCCCTCTGATTCTTATAGGCCTAAGCAGTTTTCATTTATGATTTCTTAAAATATAATGTCTAGACTTTTTATCACAAGTCTCAGAGAATTCATTGACTTTCTAATTATCTCTCTTAGACCTTTTTTTCCTTTGTTATTAAATATCTTACATTTTCTTTTTTTTTCAACTTTTCAATTTTGTTTTAACATTCCTTGCTGTTTTGTGGAGTCACTGATTTCTATTTGGTCCATTCTGATTTTCATGGAATCTATTATCTGGATACAGTTTATAATTTTCTCTTCTGAGTTATATACTATTCTTCATTTAATTCTTTCCTCCAGAGCCTTCATTTCATTTTTTATCTCTTGCTTCATTTCTTCTACATATTAATGTAGCTCTTATGGAAAATTTAATTTGTTTGTTTGTTGTTGTTTTTCCTTTTGAGGGTGTCTTCTGTGGTTTCTTTTTCTCTCCAGCTTTAATTCTTGAGGTTACACCTCTGACCCTTATGTAATCATAATGGAAAGTCCAGGGTTTGTTTGTGTGTGCCTGTTCTGGCTTTTTTGGTGATTCACTTTCATATAGGTTTACTGGGAGATGAAAAGAATTGTTTGTCCTTCATTTTCAAAGAGGACCAATGATATCATGGATGATGCCTTGACTTGAGCATGAATAAGGACCTACTGAATGTCATCACTATGCTAAATGTTTTAAAAATACCTTTATACTAGTTTTTTTTTATGTAGTTCTATTATTAAAGAAGTTACTGTAGATTTTTGTTGTATTTCATGATCATTATTTGGTCTAGGGTAAATTTCTGATTTTTGCTGTTATAGTTAGGAGAACAGAGTCAGTCCTTCAAGCAACCATATTGAATTACTCAAAGGTATAAACACTAATATGTCTTCAAATATGGTAGTCCATATTAAATTGTCTTCTTTCAGCTATTTGAGATTTGTTCTTTGCAAAGGCATCATTAAGGCCTTTGTGAACAATTAAATTGTCAATAGATCAGTGGAAAAAAGGTAATCAGATACACCACTATGGCCATAGAGCCTACAAATTGTGGTTAAAGAAAGTTGGGCTGCACTTTTTGTAAAAGCAAAATAAAATGAGGATTGAATAAATAAATTGGGGTATCTAAATGTAATAAGATATTATTACACTATAGGAATTGTGAATAGCAGGAATTGAGAGAAAGAGGGAAAAACATGAATGAACTGATGATAAAAGTGAAAAAAGCAAGACCAGGTGAAAAAATGCATGATGATAATTCAAACAAAAACAACATTAAAAGGTAACTAAATTTATATTATTTGTAATAACCAATCTTGTTCCTAATGAGTATTCTAAAACATTTCTCTCTACTCAATAGATAGGTTAGGGACTCTAGGATTGTGGTATATGAAGTCAGAAGAAATTTATTTCCTTTTATTCAAAACTGATAAACAATTTACATATATACATATATGCACACATAGATACATGCACAGAAAATTAAATATATGTAAATTTATTATATCCAGTTTTCTTTTTTTTTTGAAGTGCGTAATAAATTTAACATATAATTTTCAAAGCTATCCTGCTAGACGATTTGTTTTGGTTTTGGTTTTTAGTTTAGTTTTATTTTCCTGGGTTTTTTTTTTTTTTTTGCCTTCCTTCTATTTTTTAAAATGTCTCTCTTTTCCTCCTTTTATAATGTTTATATACTTTAGCTTTCTCACCTGTAAAAAGAAACAATAGTAACAGCTACTCCTAAGAGTTGTAGTAAGGATCTAATGAGATCCTGTGGCCAGTCTTAAAGTACCATATAAATGCTAGCTATTATTATTAAGTAGATGTGGTTAACTTAAAGAACATAAGATTTTGTGGTACATTGATTTGTTGTTGCTATTGCTCAGCTGTTTTCAGTAATATCTGACTTTTTATGATATTTTACAGATGAGGAAATAGAGGCATGTAGATTAAAGTAATTTTTTAGGATCACCTACCAGTAGGGGTCTGAGGGCAGATTCAAACTCAGGAAGACGAATCTTTCTGACTCCAGGCCCAGAGGTCTATGCACTTTGCCTTCTGGCTACTACTGCCTTGAAGTATTCATTTGTAGAGGGATTCATTGTTTTCATTCTGCTTGAGGCTAGGAAGCCATACTAGGACCAATGAATAGAATTTACAGAAATGTCTAGTTTGGCTTGATAGAAAGAATTACTTTCCTAAACAAAGGGAAACTTAAAGGTGGAAACTGGGTAACTTTTTATTGAAAAGATATTGTAGCAGAGATTCAAGTTCGGACTCAGATTGAACTAGATGCCCTCTGGGGTCCTTTCCAATTCTTAAATTCTACAATCCCCTCATGGGTGCAAAGAATGCTATAATTTAGGAAGTCATCAAGAAAAAAAAAAACTGCCTCCTAATCTGGTCAATTCCATACCTCAGTAAGTAGATGATCTCTCTCAGGTGCGTTCTGAAAGGCCAATCACCTATCTGTGTATCATTCTCAAGAAGAAAAACAATTGATTAGATATTACTTCTTATTCACATTTGGAGCCTGAGTCAAAGAGTCACTAATACAGAATTAAAGCAATCCTCAGTACAATCCACATTTCTATGCCCTCTTTCCTAGAGAGGAACGCCTTGCCTAATAATCTTTATCTCAAGAGAAATGAATGCATTAGAGTTCTTAACAACTCTTTGATGGACTACAAATGGACACAATACAGGACAATATTTGAACAGTAACGATTTGTGCTTTCTTCCTAAGTGTAAGCTGATTGCAAAGGCTTCCAGACCTCCAAGTAAATAGCTAAAGGGGTCATGAATCTTAATAGCTTCCAAATCAGAAAGATCTGCAACTTATATGCTCTGACTGGAGTGTGAATGGAATGTATATGTAGCCCCGAATATTAATAGGCCTGGCAAGGACTCAGCAGACAAGCTGTCTAAAATTTCGCAGTGGGAAGATTGAAGCTGCACCACACAGAGCAGATGAGAGGCTCCCACCTGGAAATGAACTGTCAGCATGTGTGCAAATACATTTTTTTTTTTCAAAGTGATATTTAACACTCAGAGCTTCTCTTGCCTATGGGGAACATCATGCATTGAAATTTAACTCCAGTCCCTTACTATAGACATGCAAACCATCTAAAATCATAGAAATCTGATGCCTAGTTTGCTACATGTTCAAAATGCTCCAAAACATTCTTCTTGCCCTCATTGCCATGATTTATTGCCTGTTAGGGTTCTCCTTTCCCTGTGGACATGAAAGAAATGCTTTAATTCACATTAAGAAGCCCAAATATGAACATCTGTCTGATCAGTATAAAGGGATTTCAGCTCTGTTTTATGAGTAGTACACTGAATTGTAAACAATGTGCAGGAATAAAAAGAAATGGCATTATAAAGGAGAAAAGAGGTAGAACGAAATCACAAGGCCTCTCTTGAGAAATACATTAGGATAACCAGGTTAACTGAATCTCTAAATTCTGACTAGTCTAATATAAGTTTAGTGACAGAAAATAACAATAATTAATATTTGTGGCTAGCATTCATAAAATGCTTTAAGTTCACAAAACATTTTACATGTGTTAATTCATTTTATCTTCCCCACAATTTTCAGAGGTAAGTATTTTTATTATTCCAATTTTATAGAAATGGAGACACAGACAGGTTAAGTAACTTTCCCTCAGTCAGAGATAGGATTCAGACTTAGGTTTTCCTGATAGTGAGTACTATGCTCTATCCATTGTTACACCTAGCTATTTGATATTTAAATGTAGTCTTTAAAGTTTACAAATCACTTTACATTGAATATCTCTCCTTTTTTTGAAACTTACAACAACTCATCAAGATAAATACTATCGGTATTATTATACCTTTTTTATAGCTGTGATAAAAATTGAGCCTGAGAGACAGGAAAAGACTGGTTCATGGTCATAAATCTAGTTGGTAAGGAAGAATTTTAACCCAGCACTCCTTGATTCCAAGACCAGCATTCTAATCATTATGTCACTACCACTACCACCCTCCAGAAAAATAGTACACTAATTTAATGCACTATTACTTCTTTCCTTTGTGAGGGGTTTAGCTATTGGAAGGGGCAGAAAATAATTTTTTTCACAAAAAAAGGATTAAATAAACTTGTAAGGGATGTAATATACTGTCCATTTTATAAATGACTAATGCAGTTTTGAAAAGAGTATAAAAATACTTTTTTGCATGAAAATCCAATAAAAGTTATATGTAAATAAACACAATGTTCAGATAATTTCAAAATAGATCATTAGGAAGATGGAATAGAGAAGTGAGAAGACCTGTTTGAAGACAGAGAAATAAATTGGACTAAAGGGCTTTGTGGTACCAGAGCTCATTTCTGGCTGTTTTTTTTTTTTAAGAGATGGGGAGGTTAAAATTCACGAAGTAGTTAATCATAATGCTTAGAGAATTGGGAAATTAAATAAGAACTGCTGGTTTCATAACTGACAAGAGTTAGATTTCATGAGTTTTACTTCATAAAGGAAAGGTCAGTTACTGAGTACCAGAATGCTCCAAAAGAAGAAGAATGGAAGAACCTGCTTGACAGAGAGCTTCGTTGAAAAGACAGAGCAGGAGAGTTAGCTGACAGGAAGAGTTCAAAAGATGCTGATTGGCAATAGAAATGCTGAAGTTTATTGGATCAGAGTTTAATTCTGTTTATTTCTCTTTAGTACCATCCATAGCCTGGGAGAAGTACTTATTGCAATCTCAGAGTATTAGTTGCTTTCTGCTACTGTTTCTGATATGGTAAGGAGAAATATAAAGAAAACAGTACCTATATCTGCTTTATTGTTTAAAGCTTATTGGACAATACCTAAGGAATTTTTCTATAGGTTCTTCTTTATTGTAAGACATCCCAAAAGGAGATTGGATGAACTAACAATCTGATGAATAAGGAGCTATTTGAGCTTGTCTGTATTGCCCAGAAAGCTAACCTGGAGAACTTTTCAATTCTCTGGTTTTCAAGAACTGTTCATTATTTTAAAATGATTTAAAACTTTCTCAACAGCCTTTTAAGGGCAATTTTGAGTTAAAAGAGCTAACTTTGAGAATAAAAGTGAATTTGCTATCCAGAGTGGCAAGGATCAGAAAGAAAACAATAAGATGAAAAGTATCTTCAAGACATGTAGATTATTCATAAAAGGAATAATATATCAAAACCGATAGTCTGGAATTGTGAAAACTGAGCACGTGGGTTTTTCTGTCTCCCTGCTGGATTTCTGAGTATGTGTCTACTTTCTTCAATGGATATTGTGTATGTTGATGGGGAAATGTCACTCAGGTTTATGGATAAACTGTGTTGTGTTGGTTGTTCTTGCATTTGCTTTATGTCTAATGAACTAATTATTTTTGGTTTTGCTTTATCATTAAATAATATTTTATTCTTATTAATTAATTGTCATTGGGAAGTTAGCTAGGTGGAACAGTAGACAGCCATGGAGTCATGAAGAGTCAAGCATTTCTGGTCAACTTTTACCTTTTTACCATTATCATTGTAAAGGACTGATTTCATGTAGCTAGAAAGCATGGTTGGGAGCCTGCAGTTATAAGTAAAAGATGTATATTCCACTTCATCCCCACATATAAGGGCTTTAGAACCTAAGAAACTGAAAATATTCTCAGAAAAGGCAGTAAAAGACAGATTTGGCAAGCAAGCTAGCCAAGAGAAGAATGGCTAAACATTCCTCATGTAAAGAACTATATTGGAAGCATACTTTACACGTGTTAAAATAATACTTCATTAAATCCCTAGAGTATGTCACCTTCCCTTTGATATTACAGAAGATAAGCAGATAGATCCAGAGAATTGGGAGCAAAATCACAAGAGAATTGAAGATAATCGGCCTAGGAATTTCCTCAAATAGAGATTTCTTGGTAGAAACTCACGTCTGAAAAGGGAGAAAGAAGATAGAACACATCTCCTTAGGTGAGAAGGCCACTGAAACAGAGGTGAGAAAAGAAGCAAAATCAATTTTCTAGCTGATCCCTACCACTATGTTTAGCATCCTCAGTCAGAATTTATTGTGCTAGACATGAAGAGAATCAAGAAAAGGCTGCTCCCATCTTTCTTGAAGAAATGGTGGACCAGAAGTTTAAAACAGTACATACACCCAGTTTGTGTAGTAGTTAGATTTGCTGAACTATTTTTTGTCTCAGCCAGGAAATGAATGGAAAAGAAAGTGAGCCATGGAGTAAGAGCAAGAGACAAGAGACTCAGTATTGAAATGGTACACACACAATCAAGAAAAATTTAGAGAAATATCTCTAAAGATTTAGGTATATCTTTTATGGAAGACTTATGGGAAAACAGACAAGAATTACACATAATGAAAAGACATATGTGTGTGTGGTTTGCACTATTGAAGAAAGAATCTTCATTAATGAAATATTGAAATGTTTGCATCAATAAAAGATTGATTTTCTTAATAGAAACATAGTATCTCCTCTAAGTACTGCATCTATGGGATCATAAGGAACTTGATATGGATGTTGGAAGCAAGAGAGAGCAGAGAAATTCAATGTAAAGTTAAGGAGCCACAACTAACTAAAGATAATTAGAGATGAAGAAAAGGGGCTCTAAGGATCATGATATAAGGAAAGGGAAAAATAGGGTTTGATGTACCCAACTTTTTCAAGCCCACATTTATTATATGAAGTTGTCCTCTTCTGTAGATATGGGCCCCATTTGCCTGAATTATGTCTCTAGCTATCTCTTCTGAAACATACAGAGAAGGTAATTTTGCCTCTTACTTTAAGAAGATTGTTTGGAGTCAAACTTTGCTTGCAGCATGTACACTTTGGAGCAAGAATTCTTTTTAATTGTCTTCTTGGAAAGCAGCAATGGATTACCCTCCAAGGGCTTATTGGTTCAATTGGACGTGGTTGCTTTGGATTTGAAAAGCTCACAAATCTCAGTCATTTCTCATGAGATGCCCAAGTGGTTAAAGATAAATTTTTGATAAGCCTTCAAAACAAATTGAATCTATAAATCTTTAAATCTAATGAGTATTTGCCTTTTCCTGAGGGTTGTGCTCTGACTTTCCCTTGATAAGAGATCATGGGCACCCTACTTTTTATTTTTGCTCTTTTAAAATATTTTGCTTTGGATTTTGCCTGTGAAAAGAAGTTGAAAAATCAAAGGAAAGAGCAGTTCTTTCAGAAGGCAAAAGAAATCCTACTGAAACAAAAATAAATTGCCCCAAGTGAAGTATTTGTTTCCTCAACAGATTCAAGTTTTTTCCAACTTTAACTATCTTTCACATTGATCTTAAATTTATGAGAATCAATTCACTTCACCCCAAGAAAAATCTATACAGGGCAGTGAAAAGATTTTTAGGCTGCAATCCACAGAATCTGAGTTCTAATCCTGGCTCTGACATTAAGTGTGTGACTTCAGGTCAATAACTTCATCCTTTCGGCCTTGCAGTGTAAAGTGTAGACCTATCCCTGAAATCTGCCTTTCCTGCCATATTGTTTTTTTTGACATATTGTGCTAAGTATAAATTGTGTCTAACCTAAGACACAATTTTATTTCCCCTATTAGAAAAGAGAATGAATTTGACCAACCAACTTTATAATGAAGAAAAAGAAATCTACTGTTCTGTGCAAACTTTAAAAGCAATTAATTTATCAACAAATATTTATTAAATGCTTTACTATGTGTCAAGTGTAGTACATGTATATGCTAGTGTGTATGTAGTATATGCTAGGATCATAAATACAAAGAATGAAACAATCCCTACTCTATAAGTTCCAACTTATATTCTAATAATATATAAAGTATAATATACATGTAAAGTTAATAAACATGGCATAAATATAAAGTTAATAAAATAAAAATATTTCAAAATATAAATGTAATATGTTTTAAATGAAATATAGCATAAATATTAAGTCAATAAATATAAATGTCTACAAAGTACTTAAAAAAACACAGTCTGGGAGGAAGGGCACTAGCACTTATGGGAGCTGGAAAAAATTTGTGTAGAACACAAGGCTTAAACTGCATCTTAAAGGAAGACAAAGAGATTCTATAGGCTAAGGGTAAAGAGGAAGTGCATTTCCAACAGGTGGTGTGACCAGTACAAAGGCATGGAGCAAAGAGATTAAGTGCCATGTGTGAGGAATAAGGAAAAGCCATTTTAGCTGGATCACAGAGTTTGGAAGGAAGAGTGTTCACTGAGGTTAGCAAGATAAGTTATGGCTTGTGTATGGTTTTTAAAGCTAAAGAGAGTAGATTTTATTTTATCCTAGAGGCAACAAAAAGCTACTGGAGTTAATTGAGTAGGATAATGATACGGTCAGATCTATGTTTAAGGAAAATTATTTTTGGGTGGTTGTTATTATTGTTCATCCTTCATTCATGAAGAAGACCAATGTCAATGGAATATACTGGGGAGTCTTGAAACAATAAAACAATTGAGACTGTTGCACTAATTGAGGTTAAAAGTGATGAAGCCCTGTGCTAGAGACATAGCTGTAGGAATGGAGAAAAGAGGTAAGATGCAAGGAATGTTGTGAAACTAGAAGTGTCAAGAATTGGCAAGTGTTTGGTTATATGGGGCAAGGAAGAGTGAGGAATTTGGGATAATACTGAAATATATGGACCACAAAGACTGGAAGAGTCATGAAAATAGAGAAATTTGGAGGAGGAGAAGGTTTGTTAATTTTGGTCATGTTGAGTTTAAGCTGTCCCTGGAATATTCATTTGGAATGTTATTAGAATAGGAAGTTGGTCATATAGGACTGAAGCTCAGATTATAAGCAGGGATTAGACACATAAATCTTGGAGTTATCTGCATAGAGACAATGATAATGAAATACATAGGAGCTGATGACATTATCAAGAGAATCAAGAAGGGTAAAGAACATAGTGATATGTACAGATATGTGGAAGGGGGGAGGATGGAGAGAATATGTAATAATACAATTAGATGAATTCAGTCTTGAATGGATAGCCACTCAAAAAACTGGTTTTTAATAGTTCAAAGTCAGTGTGTCAGGAAGTCTCCAGCAAATCAGGAATCTATTACTCAACTCTGTGACCTTAAACATTCTTTATGTATATATAGGTATAGGTGTACCTATAAACTCAAGATGTATTTAGCAGCCAAAATAATAAGTATGATCTCAGATTGTATTGAGATAGGAATATCTCCCAGGAATAAAAAACATGAGTTGTTCTGTGCTCTGCCCTCATCAGACTCCATTTGAATAATAGTATTCAGTTATTGACACTACATTTTAATTTTTTATTTAAAACTATTTATTTCCAAAACATATGTATATATAACTTTCAACATTCACCCTTGCAAATTCTCCCCACTCCATCCCCTAGACTGCAAGTAATCCAATATATGTTAAACATGTGCATATTTCCACAATTATCATGCTGCACAAGAAAAATCAGATCAAAAAGAAAAAATATGAGACAAACAAAATGCAAGCAAACAACAACAAAAAGAGTGAAAATACTATGTTGTAACAATACTATATGATGATCAATTCTGATGGACATGGCTCTCTTCAGCAATGAAATCTTTCAAACCAGTTCCAATTATTCAATGAAGAAAGCCATCTACACCCAGAGAGAGGGATATTAAATGTGGACCACAACATAACATTTTCATGCTCTCTATTGATGTTTGCTTGTATTTTGTTTCCTTTATCTGATTTTTTTTCTTGTAGATATGATTTTTCTTGCACAAAAATGATGTGTGGAAATATGTATACATATATTCGATTGTCAAGTATTTTAACATAATTAACATGTAGTGATATCCTGCCATCTAGGGGAGGGGTGGGAAGTAGGGGGGGGAAAATTTGTAACAGAAAGCTTTGTAAGGGTTAATGTTGAAGAATTACCCATACATATGTTTTGCAAATAAAAAGTTTTAATAATAATAATAATAAATAAAATACAATGTTATGATCCACATTCAGTTCCCACTGTCCACTCTCTGGGTGCAGATGACCTTTTTCATCACAACATCATTGGAACTGGCCTGAATCACCTCGCTGTTGAAAAGAACCATGTCTGTTAGAATTGATCATAGTATAATCTTGTTGTTGCTGTGTACAATGTTCTCCTCGAACTAATGACTTTACTTAGTATCAAGTCTCTCCAGGCCTCTCTGAAATTGTCCGGCTGATCATTTCTTATAGAACAATATTATTCCATAGCATTCCTATATCATAATGTATTCAGCCATTCTGCAACTAATGGACATCCATTCAGTTTCCAGTTTCTTGCTACTACAAAAAGGGTTGCCACAAACATTTTTTCACACATAAGTCCTTTTCCCTTTTTTATGATCTCTTTGATCTAGGCCCAATAGAAATATTGCTGGATTAAAGGATATACACAGTTTGATAGTCCTTTGGGCATAGTTCCATAATGCTTTCCAGAAGAGTTGGGTCACTTCACAACTCCACCAAAAATGAATTAGTGTCCCAGTTTTCCCATATTCCTAGTACCTCAGATTTATCTTAATTTGTATTTCTCTGATTAATACTTATTTAGAGCATTTTTCACATGACTAAATGGTTTTGATTTCTTCATTTGAAAATTGCCTTTTCATATCTTTTGGCTATCATTTGGAGAATGGCTTGAATTCTTATAAATTTGAATCGATTATCTATATATTTTAGAAACGAGGCCTTTATCAGAACCGTTGGAGGTAAACATTTTTTCCCAGTTTATTGCTTCCCTTCTAATCTAGTATGCATTGGTTTTGTTTGTACAAAATTTTTTTTAACTTAATATAAGCAAAAATATTCATTTTTCATTACATAATGTACTCTAGTTCTTCTTTGTTGGCACATTTTAAAAAAGACATTAATAAGCTGCACTATCCAGAAAAAAGCCACCAAGATGATGGAAAGCCTTTAGACAATTGAAGAATCTAAAGTTGTTAATGGAGAGAAGACTAAGGGAGTGACATAGGAGTTGTGTTCCAACATTGAAAGGCTGTCATGAGGAAGAGATTAAACCGTTTGGACCCAGAGGGCAGAATCAAAAGCAACAGAAAATTTACCCTTATGTTAACAGAAACTTTCTAATAATTAAACCCATTCAGGAGTAGAATGGAATGACTTGAGGGAAGGTTGATGCCCTCTCATTGCAAAGGAAGGGAAGGATGTGTCTTCAAATAGAGGCTGAATGAGTACTTGTCAGATATGCTGTAGATAGTATGCTTCTTGGTTTTAGATTACTTTTGTGTTCTAACTCAAATTTTATGATTCTGAATTTTATAAGAAAAGTACTTTCTTCCCTTATAATTTTCAATTGTTAATGTTTAGTGAAATGTAAATTTAACATTGCACTCTGCCCAGCATCACTAGGGACAATGTATGAGCAATTTTCTTAAATCCACATTGATATGAGTTTTAAATGTTGTTCTGTATATAGTAGATCTTTTTCTCACCTCAGCATAAATGATCTCTCATAAGTTATGCCAAAGAATAAAGTCTATCTCCTTAGGAGATAAAAGGGTTGACATTTTTCCTTTCCAAGCTACCCTACAGACATTCATTTATTGCTTCTATTTGAAGCCCAACAGGACCTACTACCTATCCAAATTTCCAGTTACCTTGGGGTGATTTTAATGTAAGGAAGAAACTCACAAGAAGCAAGTTACTAACCGGTTCTTTGAAAGTTCTGGTTCTTTGAAAGTCATTCATGCAGTTTGGGGGCTAGACAAAAATGTTATCTGTCTCAAAGATGGAGTGGTATACTAATAACAATGTAAACAGTTGACATTCAGCAGGTGCAAACCACATGAGGCTGTTATTGCAAATCCAGCTGGGCATAGTGTACTGCGAAGCTCCAAGAGATTGGTTTCCCAATTAGGCACCTAAGAAGAAACTTCCAAAAAAAGACATAGCCATATAGGTCTCTTCAATTAAGAAGATTTGCAAGTGAAATCAATCTGATTAGCTCTCACTGCATTCTTAATAACATCAACAACAGGAATAATCTGTGGATAAACTATGGCTGTGGCTATGAAGTCTTTCCCAGCCTAATAAAGTGTGCAGGTCAAAGTGTGCAGAAATTTTATCTGCACACTGCAAGTCAATGAAATCAGTTCAATTCCATACAATACAAAAAATTTATTGAATGCCTATTGTATTCAATATAATGGAAAATAATTGAGGACAAAAGTAGTTTCAGATTTTGTCTTCATATTCACATTACATTGCACAAAATATTTGCTTGATGAGTTTTGTAGAATTGAGTGGAATTGTGTGCAAGTTATAGTCCTGGGAACTAAGCATATAAAATTAGATATAGCATAGACCATGCCCTCAAGCTTCTTAACAGTAAGGCACAAGAAGATGCATATACAAGTACATATAGCAGGATAGGATAGGATTATAAATAAAGAATTATGAAAAATACAAAATGCTACGAGAAATTTGAGTGGTAAGGATATTGTCATAGTAGAGATGGGTGGGATACAGAGGGAAAGTGTTAGGAAAGATTTCATGGAGAAAGTATGACTTAAGTTAGACCTTAAAAGAAGAATAGGACAAACATGAAATCAAGTGAAGGGAAGATAAGGCAATAAGCATTTATCTAGCCCTACAATGTGCCAAGTAAACTATGCTAAGAGCTTTGCAAATATCTCAGTTGATCTCTACAACACCCCTCGGAAATAAACATTGTTATTATCGCCTTTTATAGTTGAAGAAATTGCAAGAAGCAGATTTTCAGGGTCACATAGCTAGAAAGTAGCTGGAGATAATCTTGAACTCAAGTGTTCCTGAGCCTAGGCCCAGGACTCTATCCACTGTGCCACCAAACGGTTAGAAAGAAGTTCCTTCTACAGATGTGGGAAAGCATGAGTAACAGGTCTGAAGTCAGGAAAGGGTAATATGAAAACAAAAAATAGAAAAGAATCTGGTTTAGCTGAAATTTAGAAAACAAGAAGGAAAGAAGTTTTAAATGCAGATGGAAATCAGATTATGGGTGACCTTGAATAATAGGATTCAAAATATATCCAAAAAGCAACTTAGGTAAGAGATGCCCAGAGGAAAAAACATAAACTTTTTATTTTACTAAAAAATTTTAAAATCCTTATGCCATATGTATCTGGCAATGCTTTTCAGAATTAGATCACAGGAATCTTGAGATTTAATTGTTTCAGGAAATGAAGACTTGAATCAATACTTCCTCAATTACTTGAGGTTTAAAAACCCAGGACACAAAGTAATCAATGTTCTGTACCTTACTGGACATCTCACTAAGTCAAAATACCATTTTGACATAAAACACTATCATATCAACTATAAAAGTGAAGAAAATTATATCCAATTAAATTGATGCTATATCTTTATATGTAGAGAAGACTACATCTAATGATGCTGTATCTTTCCTTTCCATAATGTTGTTAATTTTTTTTTGTTAAATCTTGTTATATCATCAACTAGTGATCCTTTCATTCCACTATCTAGACCAAATCATCAGACCAGACTGAGTTGGTCTGACTCAGAACATTTACTGTAGTTGGCAATGTTGATTTAGACTGACCTTGTGGGTTGAATTGGATCAACAGCTATATGGAGAAGAGAGCTCCAGGTTATTAGATGATGAGATATGACAGTCTAGCATGTGGTAGCTATCTTGTTTGCCATATAGAGCAAGTCTTCTCAATGAGATAAGAAGTGATCTTTCAATCATCCAAAAGAGTCATCCTCAAGTTGTCCAAGGAAATTAACAAGGTCAATAAAAAGTATTGCCAGGACTACAAATTTGCTGATTGCCCTAATAAAAAGCTGAACTGCTAGAATAATGAAAATGTGTTGAACCCTGATGAGACCAGGACTATGTGGGAACGGAAGGAAAGTGGAAGAGAGGGTGAAAACTGGAAATCTATGTTGATGTAAAGACAACCTTGGGCTTACCCTCTTCCTGCCCATCTATGGGTAATTTCCATCCTTAAGGGGTTAGGGGGAAGATGGGCTTTCATCACCAAAAATTTAGAAGGTGGAGAATAATTTTAAGTAGCTAAAATTATTAGAATGATGATTAGTTTAGGGCCCTTTCATAAGACTTACTTTTTCAGAACTAATTAAATGAGATAAAAGTCCTAGATATACACCACCCTTTGTAAAAGATGGGATTATATTGCTGAACTATATGGTAGACCGATCCTATATCATCCCACCCCATCATCACAGAACTTCCTAAGTCCAAACCCATCCTTTGAGAAGAGCCCCAAAGGAATGGCATGAGCTTTCTTAACCATTTTTTATTGTTGTTTCATCGCTTCAATCATGACTAATTCTTTGTGAACTCATTTGGGATTTTCTTAGCAAAAATACTGGAGTGGTTTTGCCATTTTCTTATCCAGATCATTTTACAGGTAAAAAAACTGAGGCAAACAGGGTTAAGTAACTTGCCCAGAGTAATACAGCTAGTAAGTGTCTGAGGGCAGACCATGCAGACATGGAC
Source organism: Myrmecobius fasciatus (assembly GCA_023553655.1). Taxonomy (NCBI): domain Eukaryota; kingdom Metazoa; phylum Chordata; class Mammalia; order Dasyuromorphia; family Myrmecobiidae; genus Myrmecobius; species Myrmecobius fasciatus. Next base: position 80,534 of record JAJPUD010005765.1, read on the forward strand.
AGACCAACCAACAGATTCTGGGTGGGAGCTTGAGAATATAGCTTCTAAACAAATGGTAAGATCACTCAGTGGGCAGAGGGTGACAATATATTCTCTAATCGGGAGATTTGAAATATATTTTCTGAAACATATGTTTGATAATGGGAAGATCAATTGCCATCCTATGGTAGTGCTAGTAAAACTCTACCATGATATCCAAGATGGGGCACTAAAGGCCCTTCTTCCTTGCTCCAACTAAAGCCATACCCTAAAACCTTTGTTGCATTGATGATCTGAGTCCTATGTCCATATTTAAGGGATTTCTTTCCCCATAGGACAATAACCCCTCAGATTCTAGCTACTCTTAGAGATGAAAAAACATTTGCCCAAATCACAAGGATTTTGAAAAGAATAGAAAGTTTATTCTGTTGTTACCAAAAGACAACTTGTTACCAAATCACAGTGCTCCCAATAGATCAATCAGGCAAAATTTTGGAAGAGAATGGAAGAGCATCTTTGCTCAGATGAAAATGGAAGGCCCATTGGGGAAAGCATGTTGTATAAACAGACTTTACTAGCACTTATGAGCTAATGATACCTCTAAGAACAATTTTAAATTTCAGTTATTGAGGGTAAAGTCAAATGAAAATCTCTGACATTGCCTAAGACATCCCATAAAGTTAATACCAAACAGTTCCAGGTACTGCTACAAGTCATCCTAGTGATGAAGGCCAGAGTCTTTTGCTACACCACTTCCCCTTACAATACTCTATAGTTGTTGCAAAAGGTACCTGACAGCTTACAGACTACAGAAAGCTGAAATAGCCATCACACCAACTGCTATATCAACCCATGATCTCATCAGCATGTGAATCATCCAGGGGAAGTGACAAACCTTGTCTTCAGACCTCAACAGGGTGGACAGCACTGTGAGTATGATAGTAGCAGAACTGGCCTAGCAGAGTGAGAAGCGATGCTAGTCCTGCCTTGTGGGTACCAGCAGAAGCAGCAGCAGCAGAATTGATCCCTTGAAGATTGGAGAGTAAAATAGTTAAAAGTGCAAGCATCAAACAAAAAGGACCAGAATAAATAATGATACTGGCATCAGCAGAGGAAGATCCACCCTAATCTTTTACTAACTATAATGGTGAACAGATAAAAACCTCTTTCTGCAATGGTCAGTCCCATAATTGTCTTCTAAATAAGAATGAGGGAACAGAAGAAAAGCTTTAGGTTAACACTAGAATGGATTTTTGAATGATTCTTATCTCTGACTACTGAGGCATCCCATCTTTCAGAAACTGTATCTTCTATTGATCCTTGGAATAGTAGGAAGCAGAAATACTACCTAAGTGATTTCTTGGATCTGATTTCAGGACTTTCCTGACAAAGAAATATTTAAAGCTTTTAAATATAGTTTGTTTAACATCCTCCTACCCTTCCTTATTCCATCCCCATGCAGAACTGCCTGGACCTCAATGTCTCTGTTCTTTCTTTTTATTAAAGCTTTTTATTTATAAAACATATGCATGAATAATTTTTCAACATTGACCCTTGCAAAGCTTTCTGTTACAAATTTTTCCCTTCTTCCCCCCCACCCCTCCCCTAGATGGCAGGAAGTCTAATACATGTTAATTATGTTAAAATACTTGACAAATTGAATATGTGTATATGTATTTATACAATTATCTTGCTGTACAAGAAAAATCATATCTACAAGAAAAAAACCTGAGAAGGAAAACATAATGTAAGCAAACATCAATAGAGAGTGTGAAAATGGTATGTTGTGGTCCACACTCAGTTCCCACAGGCCTCTCCCTGCATGTATATGGCTTTCTTCACTGAACAACTGGAACTGGTTTGAAACATTTCATTGTTGAAGACAACTATGTCCATCAGAATTGATCATCATATAGTCTTGTTGTGTATAATGATCTCCTGGTTCTGCTCATTTCACTCAGCATCAGTTCATGCAAGTCTCTCCAGGCCTCTCTGAAATCATCCTGCTGGTTGTTTCTTACAGAACAATAATATTCCATGAATGTCTCTGTTTTTTCAAAGGTCTCTCTACACACTACAGAGAAAACAGATCAAGTCCCCTTCAGTTGACAAGTCTCCTTATCCCCTGAAATCTTTTTCTTTAATTTTAATTTTATTTTTATTAATACTTTTTATTTGCAAAACATATGTATGGGCAATTCCTAAACATTAACCCTTACAAAGCTTTCTGTTACAAATTTTCCCCCCTACTCCCCACCCCTCCCCTAGATGGCAGGATATCCACTACATGATAATTATGTTAGAATACTTAAGAAATCGAATATATGTATAGTTATTGCATCATTTTTTGTGCAGGAGAAATCATATCTACAAGAAAGAATAATCTGATAAAGGAAATACAATGCAAGCAAACCTCAATAGAGAACATGAAAATGTCATGTTGTGGTCCACACCTCACATCTCTCTCTCTAGGTGTATATGGCTCTCCTCACCGAACAATTGGAACTGGTTTGAAACATTTCATTGTTGAAGAGAGTCATGTCCATTAGAACTGATTCTCACATAGTATTGTTGCCATGAATAATGATCTCCTGGTTCTGCTCACTTCACTGAGCATTAGTTCATGCAAGTCTCTCCAGGCCTCTCTGAAATCGTCCTGCTGGTCGTTTCTTACAGAGCAATAATATTCCATAACATTCATATACCATAATTTATTCAGCCACTCTCTAATTGATGGGCATCCATTCAGTTTCCAATTTCTAGCCACTATAAAAAGAGCTGCCACAAACATTCTTGCACATGTGGGACCCTTTCCTTCTCTTATGATTTCTTTGTATCCCTTGAAATCTTCAAAGAACTCCTTCTCAAAGAACACTTAGAAGGGAAAGTATAGAGTTGTTGAGGTTCTTAATAATGGTTTCATGAATAGTTTTCAAAATATTTTTATAACTGAGCATCGATACATGTTTTCCTTTGTAATACTATGTATTTTATTTTATTAATTAAAAAACATTATTCTGAGAAGAGATTCATATACTTCACCAGACTGCCAAAGCAATCAATGACACCCCCCCCCCAAAAATGAAGAATCCTTGACTTAAGAACCCAAAATACCATAGTTTATAAGGATGTGGGGAAGCGTCAACTCTGGTAAGGTTCTGGGCTTCATGCACGTACCTTGTCCTGAGGTCCGAGTCAATACTGAGACTGACCCTCATATCAGAGCCCTTGCCCATCAGCTGGAACCTGGAAGCTCAATTAAAGGATCCATTAGGTTCCAGGAAAATTCATACACACACACATCACACACACACACACATTATATTTTTGTATTTGGGAAACTGGGAATCGAACACATTACATTTGTATAAATTGACCCAAAATCTGAGGGCTAATCTAGACTTTATTTAATACATCGCTCTGTATATGATGAAGACTTTAAGTTATAACTTTTACCCAAGTGATTCATTTTCAAGAATGTTTTATAGGGTTAAAGCTTAAGATGAACCAATTCCTATGCCAAAGAAAGACATCTTGCCTAGAATTCAAAACTCACAATCACATACAATCTAAAGGGGATATTTGTAGAAAAATAGGGTTTCTGACATTGATCAGTTGAGTTTACACCTTGAAAATACAGAGAGAAAAAATGTCTTCTAGGAAGTCATAAGAAGTTGACTATTTAGGTTTTGAAATAGAATTGTTGCTAACACTAGTATAAAGAAATGATATGAAGTGTGAAGTTCCCGCTGAGCTACCTGTGACATTCCAAAGTTTAAAAATGGCTTTTGTCTCTTGCTTTAAAGTGAGAATAAATGGCAGAATGGGGGAAGGGCAATTCTACTCCCTCTGTAGGCTATTGAGAATATCATCAATACAGATTCCTGACAGTATTTTAGAACAATGTGCTTATAGTTTTGAAATAGAATCATTGAAGAATAGCCCATATATTGAGATGAACCTCACTATGTGTAAGAGATGGGTGCCTGACAAGCTATGCATAATAATTTTATTTATTTTTTTTTTTACAAAAGGATCACTTTCTAAAGCAAACTAGCATTAAACAAATACTATTTGGATTGTTTCATGAGATGAAGGATTCCTTGGGGAAGTGAATATCCAGAGCCTAAGCTGCTAGAAATTAAGGGGAGGAATGAGAAATATGTCTTATGCTCAACTGTATCCCCCAAAGGTACCTAACAAAGTATTAAGAACACATTACAAATTTTAGTATTAAAAGGAATCTGAAAAGACATAAATGGAGATAACCCACTGAAGCAACCTATTTCACATTTAGAGAGCTATAAATTTTAGGATGCCTTTTTTCACATGGAAACCGAAATTTGTCTTTCCTAACTTCTACCCATAAATCCTAGTTCTGTACCTTAGGAACAAACAGAAATCTAATTCTTCTTCCAACATCACATCTATTCAGATTTTTTAAGACAGCTGATCATACTCCCCAAATTAATTTGATTCAGTTCAATTATTAAGCACTTGCCTTGTACATAGCAAGCAGCTAGGTGGCAGAGTGGTTAGAGCAGGGTCTGGAAAACTCATCTTTTTCCATTTCAAATCCAGTCTCAGACACAAGTTATATGACCCTGGGCCAGTCACTTAACCCTGTTTGCCACAGTTTCCTCATCTGTAAAGCAAGCAGTAAAGGAAATGGCAAACCATTCTAGTATCTTTGCCAAGAAAACTACAAATAGAGTCATGAAGAGTCAGGCACTACTAAACAACAAAGCATAAAGCATAGCGCAAGGAAACAGGGATACAAAGACAAAAACAAAAGGAAAAAAAGAGTAGTATGTTCCCCAAATTTATGCCTCACCAACTCTGCTTTAAATTTGAGCATACTTTTGCCATGAATGCTTCGAGTATTTGTAGGTGAGTGTACTTTTTAGATTTAAGAAGAAGAATATTGAAATTATTGTTCTTACTGTCATCTTAGCAAAAGCTACAAATTAATTGTGCCTTCTGGCCCATTGTGAAAGAAAAGAATATTAGTAGGGGCAAATGATCTATAATTTTAGATGGGTAACTACTCGGAGTTATATTCTTGAATCTGGGAGCATAACTATAGTCAAGAGGTTAATTAATATCTAAATATTATCTAGATAAGACATATAGCCAAAGCAAATCGAACTTTAGAACTTAATGGTCTCGTAAGTTCTTACTTCCCCATTGCAGTTCTGTCTGTAACCCAGCTAACTTTCTAAAGCTAGCTCTCTCTTGAATCCATAATTCTATGTTTTCTGCTCTCCGGGATTCACATGTTCCCTAAGGATTGTCTATCTCTACTTAAGTTTGTCTGGGAAGCAATGTATGAGTCTTTTCCCTCCAATGGACCTCAAACTCTAACAGATTCTGCTCTCCTATTATATGTAGGGTTTTCCTTTTGAGTGAATAACTCATTTCTATGTCAACAACTAGGTCTTCCTTAATTTGAATGAGGTGTGGGAAACAATATCCCTCATCACTTCCTCCATCTTTTAAAGAAAGAACTTTCCTTAATGAAGTCAAGAATTTATCAAGTGCTCTCCTTTTGGAAGAAAGGTAGTGCCAGATGTTTAGGTTCTGATTACTTCTATTAAAATTCATTCCTCAATGAACTCTATACTCTGAATTTTTCTTGCTTAGTCAAAGCATTTTTATTAGTTATATATACTAGGGGAGAAATGTAGAATGGACACACAAACAGATGTCAAAGCTACATTCTCTAAGTGAGTATGGAGGCCCAATTTACAATCTTACAACTAGAATATACACAGTTTTATAGTCCTTTGGGCATAGTTACAAATTGCTCTCCAGAATTCAGATTGGCTAAAATGACAAGAAAAGATAATGTTAAATGTTGGGATATGGAAAAAGTAGAAACTAATGTATTGTTGGTGGAGTTGTGAAATGATCCACCCATTCCGGAGAGCAATTTTGTACTTCATAATGTTCTCTATTTCTTGTTTGGTCGTAAATTCCTCCAAAGATCTCTAAAGATCCAAAGACATCCCTTTTTTTCTAATTAACCCAGCAATCTCACTACTGGGTCTGTATCCCAAAGAGATCATAAAAGAGGAAAAAAGACACACATGTGCACAAATATTTGTGGAGCTCTTTTTGCAGTGACAAAGAATTGGAACTTGAGTGGATGTCCATCTGCTGGAGAATGGCTGAATAAATTATGGCTTATGAGCATATATTATTATTCTATAAGAATGATGAGCAAGGCTGATTTCAGAAAAGCCTGGAAAGACTTCCATGAATTGATGTTGAGTGAAGTGAGCAGAACTAAGAAAACATTGTACATAGTAACAGCAAAATTATGTGATAATCAACTGTGATAGACCTCCCAGCAATGAAGAATGTCTTGATCCATGACAATTCCAATAGACTTAAGATGGAAAATACATCTGCATCCAGGAGAACTATAAGGACTGAATGGGGATTGAAGCATACTTTTTTCACCTTTTAAAAATTTTTCTTTCATGACATGGCAAATGTAGAAACATGTTTAAAATGACTTTACATGTATAATCGCTATCAGATTGCTTGCTGTATTGTGGAGGGGGCATATAATTTATCTTTATATGTAATTGGAAAAAATACTATTCAGTAATAAACAAACAAATGGAAGGGGGAAAAAGGTTATATTCCATCAAGCTCAAGGGTTACTTATGATGCTGAATTTACCTGGTGGCATTAATATCTCTATTTTTACTGTTTATTATCTATTCTTAGTGCATTTGTATAGAAATGCACTGAGATCATGGGCTTAGTATGTAAAAATGGAATGATTTATAGTGTCTGTATAGGTTTCTGTGAGACTCAAAAAAAAATAAAGTAGCTCACAAACTTTAAGGTGAAATATATATGTTAATAGTTGTTATTGCTGATCACCTTTTTGGAAACTCTAAATTATCTAAATTGACACACACACCCTCTTTGTTTTGTGTGATTGTCTCTGTGATATTCAATTTGACCTATAAGGATTCCTTAACAAGAGAGTAGAAGAAGGATTCAGCAACATAGCCTCTGGCTCAATCCACCTAAGGCCTAAAGTACCCCAAGCAGCCTTCTTCCTGTCCTGATCCTTCTTTGCAATCTTACTCTGCCCAACTTCCATTCACATTATTGCTTACAGCTTCTCTTTCTCCTATTCCATTTATCTTTTACCTAACCCATCTGCCATGCTGGATTCCATCTGGAGCATGCTGTCATTCTTTATCCTATAGTATTGCTTTCTTTCTGACTTATTACAGGGACTCATTCTTAACTCATAAAGGAATAGCCTGCTTTTATTGCATTTTTACACTTAGTTTAACACTTCATTATCTGGCACTTTTTTCTATGATTAGGTTTGTGAACAGACTAATTCCCTTGCCTTTTCCATTCCTTCAAAGAACACTTCATTTTCCCTAAACAATCTGAAAAACAGAGAAGCATTCCTCCAATTTTTCACATTCTCCTCAATAAACAACATTTGATCCTCAAATTTCCTTATAAATTTTCATTTATATCTCTCCCTTTCCTTTATCAAATTCTACTTTATATCATACTTTTTTATGTATATGTAATATCCTTCCTATTAGACTCACAAACTTGAGATTAAGGACTGCCATTTTTCACCTTTATATTACTGGTGACCATCTTAATTGTATGTGATAACAGCTTATTTGGTTTTTATTTTAATTGAATTTATTACTAGGATAACCAGTACTATTACTACTAATAAGAATAGTAACAATTTATGTAGAGTTTTAAGCCTACATAATTCTCTGTCATTAAAATCACAGTATTACTCCCCCAAAAAGAAATACATTTAATTATCTACCTACTGTCAATTTTATGTTTTAAAGTTTACTTTAATATTTGTAAAGCAAGTGCATATATCATTCATGCAAAATATGCCTTATTTCATTTGATTGTCAAGATAACTCTGAGACACTTACTACCAGTATTATTATCCCTGTTTTAACTTTTTAATATATTTTTATTGTTATATTCAGTTTTTAACATCATCTGCATTTCAAACTGCATTCCATCTTCTACCCTCTCCAAGAGGAAGTGTTAGGTCTTATAATAAAGAATTAAGAATAGAGAGATGATAGAACTAGTATATATTACATGCCAGGCACTGTACTAACTTGGGGCATATAAATACAGGAAAGCCAGAGATCCCAACTCTTAAGGAACTTAAATTCTAATGGGGCAAGATACAACATAGAATCTGAAAATGAGGAAAGAGAATAGGGACAACAAGCTAGAAAGTTAATTGAGCAGGGAAAGAAGTAAGCATGGCTGGGGTCCTTCATGAAATGATTATCCCAACTAAGGACTCACAAATCAAGTGAACACATCCCTGGGAAAGTGATCGAGAGGTAGAAAAGGCTTGCTGAGGAGAAGATGTAACAGTTCAGAAGCAAGTTGAACTGAGATAACAAGGAAGAAAGAGAATTTCAACAAAATTAATCACTATACTGAAAAAGTCAAACATTATTGATATGATAAAACATATCAATGTTTTACACCCATAGAACCAAGGGAGATATACACTTATGTCTCTTCTATTCTTTGGTTCCAAGTTTGGCTAGTCACTATAATTTCTCAACATTCAATTTCGATTGCTTTCTTGTTGCTCTTTCCATTTACATTGTTGTAGTTATCATATATATATATATTTTCTACTGGTTCTATTTATTTCATTTTTATGAGTTTTTATGATACTCCATTCTTCTCTATCTTCATTAAATTAATTGTTTCTTAAGACACAGTAATATTCTATTCCTTCATGTACCATGATTTGACCATATTACAATTGGTGGGCATCTTTTTTGCTTATATTTCTTTGTGACCATAAAAGTACTGATTTTTCTTTTTGGTACATTTGGGATTTTTCTTTTTGTCACTGACCTCTTTGGGGTATATCTGTAGCAATGGAATCCCTGAGTCAATGCATACGAATATTTTAATCTCTATTTTAGTATTTGTCTAACTTGCTTTCCAGAATGGTTATACTCATTCACAGCTCCACTAACAATATGTTACTCTGCCTATATTTCCATAGCCTCTCCAACATTATCTATACCTATCTTTTGTTTTCTGTGCCAAATTGTTGTATATATGATAAAACTGCAGTATTTTTTCTTATTTTGAATTTCATTAATAATAAGAGCATATTTTTTCACATGGTTCTTTAGGAGAAATGATAATAGACAAAGTTTGGTACAAGCATAGTAGACAAACTAGTTTCATGAAAGAAGCCATCTTTATTATCAATTTATCTTGATGGTATTGTGCTGATTGAATGTTTTAAATACAGAAAGGCTTCCTATGTGGTCATTAAATACTCTAGTATTCCCACAATATTCTGATCATTTTTATATACTTCCAATATATAGTTAAGCCATATGTGCAGAACTTGGTTAAATATTTTACAATCATAAAATCAAAATAAATATCAAAGAACTTTTAAGGAGAGTGATAATTATAAATTTTATATTATTTGATGTTTTAGTTTTATGTTATAATAATAATCATAGGATTCCAACATATAGTCACAAATTAAATGGCCATAAAAGCATATTGACAAAGACATTATTCTTTGCCACTGATCTCTGGATCAGACAGATAAGGCTCATAACTTTTTGATGGTATAAAACTCTTGACTAGCTAGCTGAGATTTATCCCAGGCTGATATCAATAAGAGACCCCTACTCTTCTTCACATCTGATTCTAATTGTGAATTCCTCTCCTATATTTAGCACCAATTATTTGTTCTCAATCAAACCTATTCTTAGGGGACAAAATTTTGCCACCTGAAGTCAACTTTGAACATCTTTCTTCTCTGACACATTTCCCTCAACCTCATACTAAGTTTCTTGCATCTGTGGAAATGAATCCCTTTCTGTTTATATTGTTCTATATAATATATTAAGGGCAAGGAATGTTTTTTGCCTGCTTTCTCTGCATTGATAATATAAACTTTCTGAGTACCAATTTTCTAGAAATTTCTGAAACTGGGTTTTTGCTTTAACCCAAACTTTGAGGTCAAATAAAGCAAAGATAATTGTTTAGTAATTATTAAGTTGGTGGTAAGTTGCTATCCACACTTCTGGAACTTTTTACATAGAATTTTCTCCCCTTTCTTCAGCCAATATATTGTTGTAGACATTCATTAATTCTTTTTTGTAGAAGCTGTGAATGCTTCATATAAAGTACATAAACACATAATTGACCTATATTTGGAGTGTTCATTGATGTTCTAAATAGTAGATATGTGATGACTTCTGTGAAGAAAAGTGGGATCATCACTACATCTGAGAGGAAGCCAGTAAAATGATATGCTGGTGATTCATGAGTCCCTCTGAAGTTTTTGAGCTAATAATTATGAATCTTATCCAATCCTCACTGATTTTTAGTGTTGTAGCAAAAGAAATTCCAGTTGTTTCCCTTGATGAAATTCTTATTTTACTATATTACTATTACTATAACTTCATTATATTAACAATACTAAGACTTTCTTCTGCCTAAAGGCAACTATATATTTCAGTTGATAGAGCATTGGATCTGAAATAAGACCTGAGTCAAATTGAGCCTAAGAAGCTTTCTAACTGTGTTGCCTTGAGAAAATTACTTAACTGCTGTCTTCCTCAGTTTTCCCAAAGGTAAAATGTAGAAAATAGCATCTATATCCCAGGATTGTTGTGAAGATCAGATGAAATAATATTTCCATAGCCTTAGTTCTATTGATATTAGAACAGTGACTGATATATAGTAGGCACTTAATACATTTTTATTTTCTTTCTTGTTTCCTTCCTTCCTTCCTTCCTTCCTTCCTTCCTTCCTTCCTTCCTTC